>PVJO010010168.1:0-65646 GCA_004026905.1 Hystrix cristata
AGAAGTGTTACCTGATATTTTGGCAGTATGCATCCTGGGTCACCATCTTTGGAATCTCTGTTTACAGTTTCCTCATTATGCTACTTGATGACTAAGCCATTACAATACATAACTGAGCACCGTAATAGCAATATACCACTTTGAGGTAGATTGTACAGTTAAAGAGGGCTAATTCCTGTTACATATAATCCCTGAGTTATGCAATGTATTATATACAAACCAAATGAGAACTTTTTTGTTGCTTGAGTAAATAAACTTATTCTTTTGTCACAGAGTGTGGACTGTTTGCCATGGTCACTCAAGGATCTAGGCTGATGGAGACTCTGCCATCTTTGACTCATAGTTTCCAAAGAGATCCTAGACATTGTCATTCCATAGCAAAGGAAGCAGGAGACATAAAGGAGTATTGCATGAAAGGTTGAGTGGACCGGGCTGGCGCACAATGTCTCTCCTGTGGCTCGCATTCCATTGGTGAAAGCTTAGCCCATGGTCTCACCAAACTTCTAGAGTGGCTGGAGGGTTTACTTTGACCTTATGTCCAGGTAGAAAAAGATAACATAAATTTTAGTGAGCAGCAACCTATATTGTTTGAATTTTAAAAAATACATTTTGTAATAAAGAAATTTTATTTTTGTCATATTCTGTTTGGATAAATTTGCTACTTGGAATTTGATTGGAATTTGAAGGAAAATGATTGGAAAATGAATAGTGGCCTATATATAAGGGTGTACTGAAGAACTGTTTATGCGGAAGGGAAAACTAGAAAAGGCCTAAGTGACAAATTCTCAAGGCCTGGCTACTCGTAGTCTTCAGGACCATAGTTGATATTAAAAGATGTTTGTATTATATTAAGTGAGCAAAGGGGATTATAGGACAATATGTGTGGTATGACCTTTGTCTTGCACGTTTGCGTTATGCATTGAAGTCTGGAAGAACACCAATAATGATGATCCATGGATGGTTGTATTGTAGTGTAATTTTTATTTCTTTTCTGTTTTTCATAGTACTTAATTTATATAGAAAGGACAATGTCAGTATTCTCTATTTTTTTATATAGTGAATGTGGATTGCTGTGTGAATTAAAAAGTCAGTATTGTTGATACTTGTGGAACAATCCGTCTGCAAGGTTCTACTCCTGTGCCTCTGTGTGGAGAACCCTTCCCCAAGCAGCTATAGAGAGACAGCAGGTTGCTCTGTGTTTTGTTTGTACAAGTGTTTTACAGTTCTCTGTCTGCACCCGATATCACTGTAACTTCTTATGAAACACTTGCACAGAATTTTCTTATCTAATTCCTACAATAATCCTGAGAAAGAAAAGTGATAATTTGTCTGATCGTGTATCTTATTCAGAAGATGAATTGGCTTTGCCGGTGGCTTGTCCCTTGAGAACTGGGGGCAGGCTTTTAAGCCAGGTCTTCTGTATGTGTGGATTCAGCTTGCTCCAATCTAGTTGATCTCAACTCTGTCAGCCCCTGCTAGTCACCAGGGAAATTTACCAATTCCTTGATTCCTCCCTGTGACAAGCAAAAAGAAAATCGACCAGACTTGTGCCAGGGTGGTACAGTGGAGGTAGCAAAAAGTGACTGAGTTCTGGGTGTATTTTAAAGGTAGAGCCAACAAACACTGATGGGGTCAGTGTGCCGTTGAAGAGAAAAAAGCATGAAGGTTGTACTGTAGCATCTGGCAGGACGAACTTGGCATAAACTGCTGGGGCAGACCGTGGCTGGCAGAATAAGGGACTCCAATGTTGAGTCCACTTTGGACCTCTTCAATTTGGGTCTGTTAGATATTGAAAGGAACACGATGAAGACTCAGCTGAATGTTGGCTGTATGAGTCTAGATTTCAGGGTGATGTCACGGCTGGATATCGACATATAGATAAAGACTTATGTCAAGGATTCTAGCAAGGTGTGAAGTGGCAAAATGCATAAGTATAAATTTGAGATGGGATTGCCTGTGCTGTGTTCCTGCAAATAATTTCAGCTTCAGGTGCTTGGTTTCCTCATGTATATAATGGAGAAAATAACTATGGTGTTCAATTTGGGGGTTGATAGCATGATTAAATTAGTAAATATATTTAACTTCTGAAGGCAACTAGGGAATGCTAAAAGCATTAGTTATTATTGTTATTTCACTACACGTTATCTTCTTGGTATAGTTTTAATGCTTTTTCATGTATTATATGTTACTGCAGTTTATTTTAATAAGAAATGTATAAAGTAGGCATTTTTCTTGTCACAAATGAAGAATCTAAGGCCCAGAGAGGATAAATCCTTGCCCAGGGAGGCCCAGTTGGGAAATGAACTGGGAATATTCAAGCCCAGGTCCGCTTGACCTCAGAGACAGAACAGTTAATTATTTTTATAAATAGTAAAATCTGGTCTTGTGTGCAGGTCAAGGCATCAGAAGATTAGAGTCGTAGTTCATATAAATAGCCAAGCTAGAAACTCAATGAGTTTAAGCTTAAAATAATCCTGCGAACAAAGCAACAGGATAATTTGAAATGTCAACGTGACATTCTGTTCCACAGTAAATTAATAAGATGTGACTCAAGGCCTTTCTTGTCATGACTGTAACAATCAGAAGCCACACTTTCTCTCCCTCTAATCTCACACTATGACAATAGGCAGTCAGTAGGAACATCCTTCAAATATCAGCCGAGTCCTTTTCATCTGCAAAGGTGACATATTGGCAGTATCCAATTTATTTCTGTTGGATGAAGGGTTGCTTTAAACACTATTATGTGATGAAACAAACAATGGAAAAACAGAGAGGCCACTTTCTTTAATTAATGTGGTATTGACAGAGAACACTCGGACTCCTTACCTCTCCCCATTCTTTTTGTTGCCGAGGTGATGCTGGTCAGGTAATTTCAGTCACCTTGCAGCGTGGGCCAAAGCTGAGATGTCCCAGGAATATTTAATCCACCTGGGAAAATCCACTGGAACATTACTCCTCATGTTTCGAAACGTTTCACTTTGGCCATTACCTTAGCTGCAGGTCCTTGGTACTTAATCTTGACCGTGGCCTTGGGCACCTTCTTCCTTTTATCTCAGCATTACTTCCTGGATGCTGCTTAGAACATCTCGATATCTCTATCCCAGGGATTATGATCAGAATCAGCTTCTTACTTGCTACTTTCTATTACTTACCTAACAAGAGGTACTTTAATAATCAAAGCTCCATTTCTCTGAGTTGCTGAGGAAGGAGAATATGCCCATAGTTAAGATTTGTCAGACCTTGTTGCCGAAAGTCTGATTCTGAAGTTTGGTCGGTATCCTTATGATTTACCAAGCGTCAGGACAAAGAGTAACCTTTTCTTTTCCTGGGAGGTTTTACTGAGAGTAGCTCCTTTACCCTGGGCGTGTGTGCCGTCCTGTTCCCAGAGCACACGAACATATAAAGACCAGATTTTACTAAAATATAGCAAGAAAAGTAATCACTGTCCGAGCAAGAAACCTAGACCCCATCTACTCTGTAATACTTTCTTTGCCTTATGACCCACATCCAAACCATCAGCCCCTCCTACCAATTCTTCCTCCAAAATACATCTATTGTCTTCCCATTTCTACCATCTCATCTGCAAGACAGTCTAGTTTACTCCATATGCTGTCATTTGAAGCCCTGTAGTAACCTCCTAAGTGGAATTTCACTCTTGTGCTCCCACAGTTTATTATTTGCAGAGCAATTAAACTAAACTTGTAAATCATGAGGAAGATTGTATGTCACCCCTGCTTTGAAAATACTTGCTTCCTCCACGGTCCATCCCACGTGATCTAACCTCAGCCTATCTAAATGACCCACCTAGAACCCTTCTGCCCTTGGTCACCATGCTTGTTTTAACCTGAAAGTCTTCGTACCTGCTGTTTCTTCTGCCAAGAAAGTTCTTTTCCACCATTTGCCAGGCTTAGCTGTTTTGCATAAAACTCTTAGTTAGAAGGTTACTTCCTCAGACAGGCCTACCTCCTCTACACTAGTTCTTTCCTGCCCCTCCATCATGTCTGTTCATAAAACAAATATCTATCGAGTGTCTAGCATGTTCCAGCACTGATGTATACACTGGGAATAAAGCAGTGAACAAGACAGACAGCAAGTCTTGCCCTCATGTATCTTACATTCTGTGTCCCACCTGGCTGTTAGAGCATTTACCTCTCTCTATTTATTGTTTACTTGTTTTGATCTTTCACTCTACCCTAACCTGAGAAAGACTGGGAAAAAAGTCAGCTTTGGTTTGTCAGCATATTCACAGTGAGACAGCAGTTAGTTAGAAGGATCCAGAGACATCAAGGATCAGAGTGGGCACTCTTTCTTGTCCTTTGTTGTTGCTCATTTGTTTAGAAAACATTTTGAGCATGGGAACTCATTCATAAAGTTTAAAAGTGATAATTGTTAAAGACAGCTCATAGATGACATCTTCATACAATTTACAAACAATAATGCCCAAACACCACTATCTTTTGGTGCTGTTAAGTTTTGCTTTACTGGATACAGTCTCTAGACATTATCTTTCTTTCTGTTTTGTTTGAACATATGAACTACTCAGTAACTCAGATTTTAATATTCTGCCTGTAGAGATTTTAATTATTAACTTTAAGGTGATACCTAGGAGTCTGCATTTTGAAGAGGCCCTCTAGACAATTCTGTAGTTTCTGTACTGCAATCTGTAAAGGGTTTTGTAGAGTGTAAGTTTGTGTTATAGCCTGAATTAGCCTTTTAGGATCCTGGGTGCCAGAGAATCTGCAGTCATAAGGTTTCCTGAATTCAGGTGACTCTGTGTGTCCAGGCTTGCCTGGGATGATTCTAGCATATGTTTGTTTCCCTGCCCTGATTATTGGTTGGGGATTTAGCTTAGTGGTAGAGCACTTGCCTAGCAAGTGCAAAGCCCTGGATTCAATCCCCAGCACCCAAAATAAAATAAAATATTATAACTACCCTGCCCTAATTGTTAAAGGGTCACAATTTGTATGACAACATATGGTAATTCTACTGCCTAGCAGGCTATTAAAAGGAGCTTTCTTCATGGAGATAGAAAGGTAGCCTTATCTGAAAGGGATGAAGTAGGAATCTGCCTACCTACTCCAGGGATTGTGCCACCCAAAGTTTTGAACTATAGCCAGGCTATAAAAAGCAGGCACTCATATTTTAGAAATTCAGTTGCTACTTCCTTCTTATCAATCCTCTGATGGACTTACATGCTATCTAATACCTCGTAGCTAATAGGAACATGTGCTTTGCATTCATTGAAATTAAATAAAATTGAAAATTCAGTGTTTTGGTATTACTAGCCACATTTCAAGTGTTCATTAGACATGGACCCTGGTGGTCACTGTGCAGGACAGTAAATTATAGAACATCTCATCATTGTAGGAAGGTTTTATTAGCTAGTTCTGGTCTAGATTGTGTTTCAGTCATTTTTGCTCCTTTGAATTTGTATCTGACAATTTTCAGAATTATAACTTTGGAAGAATCATAAAATTAAAAACAATGTCTTTGGAAACTATAGATTATCTAATACAATCTCTGTACAATTGATGAATAAGTTGGCTGAAAGAGATTAGCTAACTCTAATGTCACTTGGCTAAATCTCGGACAAACTTAGCCAGAATGGGTACTCAAATTAGCTAAGTAACCTGAATTAATTGCTTGATATCAAATAGTCCATCTGCAATAGTGGGAGCAATCACAGCAGCTCCTCTTAGAATGAAGGGAAGTGGCCCATTAGCATATGTGCAAAGTACTATCCACGTGATTAATGGTAACACCGGCTTTGCCAGGATGCTATGGACTCCTTACTGTAATTCATTATGAAAGTGATGGGGAAATTGATTCACAAAGAAGCTAAACCAAAATAGCTGTACACATGATTGAGTCTGAAGATGAATGACGCGTTGCGTTTTCTTGTGAAGTTGACAGTAGGTCCCCCTAATGAGATGCTTCCCATTTGGGACAGCAGTGTAAAATGCCTAGCATTTTGCAAGCTTTGAAGAGCCGGTAAGTGATGCTGCATGCGGCACTTCGGGTCTGTTTGACACCTTCAAAGGAAGTGGCAAGCCCTGTCCCTGTCTGCCTGTTTGGCCTGGTGTGGCTGGCACTGTGGCTCTCTTCAAAAGAAAGAGCATTCGGTTCAACATCGCTTCCCTCTGTGAAACAGCCTCTCAGTTCGGTGGTGGATTCATTGCTCTGGGAAAATGCTTTGAAATTTGTCTGTAGTGCAAGAAAGAGGATTCACAAAGCCTACGTTTGATCACTGGTTCGAACTTGACTTCTTTTTGGTGGGTGTGTGGAGAAGAGGGTAGGCACAGATGTCTACAGGCAGAGGAACAATAATGAGTGTATTCTGGTTATGAACTCCGAGCACTCTTACCATTGTTTCTGTATTAAAGAAATATAAATGGGCATTTGGGAAATTCATTAGTATAATTTAAAGGATCTAGAATATAGAGGATGCCCATGATATAGACCAAAGAGTGTGGATTTAGAACCTGAAAACTTTGGTTAGATCTGCTAATGAGAAAAGGATAGTGATGGACAAGCCATTCTTCCTCTCTTCGCTTCCATTTCTGCATCAGTGTGGGAGATAACATCCCTGTTCCTTTCTTGTAGGGTTATTGCAAGAATTCTTCGAGAAAGGGACATGAAAATACTTCTTAACTGCAATGCCCTACGTAGAAGAAACAAGTAGAATTTATTCTCTTTATTAGTCTTAATTTTAATAGCTGAATATATATTTATTACTTACATTTTAAGGGCCAGAAACCCTCCTCACAGAACAGAATTCTTTAGGTTATGCCATAGCTTTTCTGAACTAAGCAAGGAAAATGAATTGTCTCAGTATGTGAAAGGACTTTGTATCTCAGCTGTCTTTATCTTTTTTCTCCTTTGGTCCAAAGTAAGGCTTAATTTTTGCATTTGCACGAGGGAAGCAATGAATTCATCTTTTTTTTTTTTTAATAAACTAAGATTTTGATTTTAAGACTCTCGAACAAGATTGGCTAGGGAATCTTGTAGTTCTTTAGAAGGTCAGGTAAGAGTCAAGACTTCTTCACTGGAAAATGATGAGAGGGAAAGATCATTTTTAAGTGAAGACCAGTCTTTTAAATAAGCACTACCAGACATTGGAGTGAGTTTTTGATTAAATAACTAGGCAAATTCTGTGGGTGGAACTTTCAAGCCGCGCATTATTTCTCTAATAATATTTTTGAAAGTCCTGGATTGCTTCTTACTCTGAGAGGGTATTATAGGTTACTGCACAACATGAGAGCCCTCACAATCATTGTGTGTGGTTGCCCTGTGTATGGTTGCCTTGCAAAAGGTAGCCACTGAGACCTGAAATCTAATCTCTTCTCCCATAGGGCTGCCTCTGCCCAGAAGGGTGACTTTTTCAATTTTGTGCAATGGCATTTTTAATGGAATAGTGGAGCTCTTGGGAGAATATATTCGCAAAAAAGGAGAGACTAATGCTAACCCACTCTTTTACCAACCAGAAGTGGATAAATAATGAAGGCAGACTTAGGAAAAAGGTGTAAAAAGACTTTTGGTTAAATATGGAGGTCTGCACATATAAGTTTTAAAAATCTATCTTCTTCTTAAACTTCATTTAAAATATATATTCATGCATTGTATTTTCCCAGGAGTGTTATGGCAGGTGAAAGAAAAAATATTACCTCTGGGTATACAAAAAGGAGTCAGGATTGTAACCCACATTTTTTCTTTTTAATTCTAGGGCCCCTATACCTCAGTCATCTTTAGTTGTACAGTGAAAATGCATTTAGATCTATGTTCTTACTTGATATTACTTGCATCCTGTTAGGTGGGGTGGCGGATGTGAGTATCCCTACTGCCTGAGTGAATCTTCTGTGTGAAGCAACGACTTGTCTAAGATCAAACAATTTATGTGGATGTCCAAGTCTCACGTTTATACTTACCTGGTAGATACAGAAACTGTGAAAACACCAACCAATATACATGAGAAGGACGGCTGAAAGCTGATGGAATTCTTTCTGCGAGTCATGGTTCCTAAAGCGACAGAGAGTCTTGTCCAGCTAGCACTCTTTATATAATGAGGCATTTGTTTCGTCTGGTTTTATGGAGCCACCAGAGCTCTTGTACGCTGTGTCACAGAATGGCATTTCCCCTGGCTTTCTGGAAAAACAGAAGAGTGTTCAGACACACCAAAAAGTCATCAGATGGGGACACAGAGACAAGCAATTTAAAACACATGCTGAGGAATATGGAAATGCTGGTTTTAGGAATTCTGGGGTACAAAATGAGAGTCAAAATTGCAGCACAAATCCCTGCTGGCCCCCTGAGGGAATGTTACTTCTGCCCAGCTGTGTAAACGACCATATTGGAAATGTCAGAAAAAATGAAATTCTTTTTTGGAGGGGGCTATTAAAAAGACAGCACTAATAGGAAAATTAGAAATGCATTAGCTTTTTGGTACAAGGCCTGTGACAGCATCACTTTTTTGGCACCAGAACCTTCTCTAATGCACATGGAGGAAAGCGTTTGACAGGTTTACGGTCTTCCCCATAAAACGGTTATTGCCTCTTGATTCGTATACCGTCTATCATACAGTTCATAAATTGATTTACAAATCCCATAATATTAAATGTCTATTCTGATCATCCTTTCAGTCTTTTTAATATTTATATGATTTTGTTTGACAGAGCTTGGTGTTTTTTTTTTCCCCCCCTGGTGTTGGGGGCTGCAGGAGGGAAGGAGTTTAGGGTGACTCAGAGAAATCTGTGAAGACTGACTGACAGATGTAGTGGCCACTGAGCAAAACAATTGGGTTATACTTGACAGACGCACTGTAATGAAATGTAATGCTGCCGCTACTTCGGTCCTGACAGTTTTGGAGAAAGATATTGAATGCTATGCCAAAAGTATTACTGTGGCGATATGTGGGTTGCAGGAGCCCATGGACTGTGAACTTGTGTTCATCAAGGACGAAAAAGAAATTTCTAAAAGCTGTTAGCTTGTGTCAACTCTCATGTAGCCTGGTCACCATGGATTTCACATCACTGTGCACAGAATCACGCAAGGCATATGTAGGAAGTCAGGCTAGGGGTAGCTTCTAAGGATATTTGATTTAGAGCCTTTTGAAGCCAAAAATTTGGAATTTGTTTTAGACATTGATTTCTTGCACTGTGGGCTTCATCATGTATTCATCCGCTCGTACCAAAAATGTACCAATAATTTTGTGATTCAGGAGAGTGTGCATTAATAGTTTGTTAGAGCAAATAAATATCATTTGGAAGGTATCCATCAATGTCCAATCGTCAGTATCCTACTTGCTCAGAGTGGTAGGAATTTTCTTTTTCCTCTGAAGTTCTCTTCTCTGCCATTAGGGCTCTATCTAGGAGAATTTAGGTCTTCTCTTACATGTTTTGATGTCTCAATACCTTTGAATCTTATAGAAAAGAGGTTCAAGACTTGATATGTTCCTTCCCAGAGGGCCTTTTTTTTTCTGTTCTTATGCAGATTTGCACCCCTCTAACAGACTTTAAACCTTATGTATCACTTAATATGGAGGAAAGATGAATTTTATCCACCAACAAAGCTAGATCTCACTCTCTTTCAAAATGAAGAGCAGGAGAATCCTGCCTTACTAGGAAACCACTTACATCTACTGTGTGCTGGACATTGTGTTAGAGTCTTAGGTTTGGCACACTGAGGTTTAATGGAACACGCCATGCCCATTCATTTACTGTGCATAGCCACCGTGCACCATAGTGACAGAGTTTAATAGTTGCAACAGAGCCCATACGACTTGCAAAGCCTAAAATATTTACTGTCTGGCCTTTTACAGGAAACAGTTTGTGCTTCCTTCTGTTAGGAACTGGACACTCAGAAATGAAAAAACACTGTTGTTATCCTCAAGGGGGAGACAAAGTCCTAAGAGTTGTGGTGGAACTAAGAGCCCCATGTGCTGGTAACGTAGAATGAGGGGTGTCTGTTCTACTGGGGGCCTGGGAAAGGTGGGCCAAGGAGGACTCACTTAACTTGTGTCTTGAATTGAGACTCAACTTTCAGCAAGTAGGAAAATAGTGGAATGAAGGGAGAAGAACATTGCAGGGAGTGGAAGTAAGTGTGCAAAACTAGAAACGATTATAGTATTATGGAAAATTTGAGGTGGCTGGAAGGTAGGTGGGGAGGAACCTGAATGAAAGCTGCAGGTAATTGGCATGTGTTGCTGGGTCTGGATGTCTTGTTAGCCACATGGGCCATCAGTGGGCTCCAGAGAGCAGAGCAGAGATTTCAGCAAATAAGTGACCTTATTGGATCTGTCCTCAAAGATTGCAACTTCCACTTCCATTGGAAGGGAGAAAGACTATAGCCAGGGAGACATAAAAAGGTCAACTTAAAAATGTTCACATTCTTTCTTGTCTATCTGCAGCCCAATTTCTTCCTTCAAAAACGTTATCTCCATTACCCTGATACTGATACTCTGTTCTGGTTGTAAATACTCCCCTCTGGAGTGTGACAGTTAATTTTACATGTCTACTTGAAAGGGTTATAGTTGCCTGGTTAAAAAATTATTTCTGGATATGTCTGTAAAAGTATTTTTGGGTGAGATTAGCATGTGTACCCATGGACTGAGCTGAGTAGATGGCCTTTCCTTCCAATGTGGAGCATCATCCACTGCTTTGAGGGCATGAATGGAGTAAAAAGGAGAAGGAAGAGGCGTTCACCAGCTCTTTCTGCTTGAGCTAGAACATTAGGCCTCGTCTACCCTCAGCTGGGACTTCTATCATTGCCACTTTGGTTCTCAGAAGTACATCACAGGTTTTGTTGGGTCTCTAGTTTGCAGATGGAATATGGGGGTGGGACTTAGCCTCCATAATCACATGAACTATTTTCTTATTATATGTTGGCATATAGGTATATATGTATGTTTGTATACAGATGTACCTATGTATGTATATAAAATCTGTTTCTCTGTAACCTTTACCAATTTACCAGACTTATTTGCATTTAAAGCATGAGCTCTTAAAACACTATTTGATTTATTTTTATTTAATTTTGAGATAAAGTCTCCCTATGTTGCCCAGGCTGGCCTTGGACTTCTGGGCTCTAGCAATATTTGTGTCACAGTCTCCCAGACAGCTGGGACTACAGGTATGTACCACTGTGCTCATCAGGCACTATTTTAATGAGTAATTTTTATTGAAATAATGTCACAGTCAAGAGATCTTTTCCATGAAGCTATCCTCTTCATTCCCAAGGCTTATTGCATACATTCCAATTTTGGATTTGTCTTATTATGTTTTGATTATGATTACTTACACCTTGCCTACATCAATGCCTGGAATATAGTAGGCAATAGAATTATATTTCATGAATGGAAGAATGGCATAAGATAGCTCAGCACTGTGTTGCTGGTCTGTGGAGCCAAAGAGGGAGATGAGAGAGTCTGGAGACAATGTCAAATGTTTTCTCAGGGGTATTTGTCACCCATTGGAGAAGGGTCAAGAGCAGTCTGGAAATCCATTATTAGTTCTCTCTTTTGATACCCACTCACAGTCTTAGTCTATTTTTTTTTATTGCTATAACAAAAGACCTGAAAATGAGTGATTTATAAGGAAAAGAAATTCCTTTAGCCCACTGTTCTGGAAATTCAAGATCATGTTGTTTATGTCTGTTCAGCTCTGATTAAGATCTTCTCCCCATATCAGAATATGTGAGATGGTCTTATGGCTGGAATCTGTGCAAGAGGGAGAGATCATGTGGTAGGACAGGAAACCAGAAAGTTTCAGGGTCCAGCCTTGTTCTTTTGTAATGTATTGGTTAGCTTTCTGCTGCTGGAACGAAATACCTGAAACCCACAACTTAAAGGAGAAGAGATTCAATCTGGCTCACAGTTTCAGAGGTTTCAGTCCTTTGCCAGCTAAATCCAAGAGAGAAACGTCATGGTGGAAGAGTGTGGTGGAGCAAAGCTACTCACCTCATCTAAAGGGTTAATGCCTTGCACAGGACATTGTGAACCCTGCTCCAGCAATCACGGTTGGTACCTGTGTCACTTGTGTACCCATAAAGTCCTGGTTCTGGGGCATTCCCAGACATGTCTCTCAGGACCACAGAATTCTGTTTTCACTCCCCAGACTCTGCCCTCGCTCTGGGGTAGTAAGCATCCCTGGGAGTTGCCCCAGGTGCCTGTGCCTCAGCCTGCCTCGCCTTGTCCCTTTTCTGTTCCTGCCTTTCCTACATGCCAGAGCAAGCTCAGACCTTAGTAAGGGCAGGAACATTGGCAGTGGTGCCAATACTCTGATGAAATATGCCTCCTGTGCAGATCCCATGTGAATCTGTGGTCTGCTGCAGCACAGATACTCACCTCTGCACTTACCTGTGTGATTTCGCTCATATGAAGTGCACCGTCTGTGGGATCTGAGACCCGTGGGGTTACAGGGCAGCGGTGTGTGACAAAAATAGTTGACACTGCAACAGTTGCTGGATTCTGTGGGCTTCTCTGCACACTGGACACTCCGGAGACAGGAGTGGGGATGTGGAGGTGAACAGAGACATGGAGGATGAGTTGTATTTCTGTTTCATGAAATAAATCTTTGAAAATTATCAGAACACTCACCCATGATGGGTGTCAACAATAATTTATGTATTTTAATAAAAGTGAGAAGAAATGTTTCCATGAGGCTTCTGTGCTGGACATCATGTCTAATGACTTATTTGAATACTGTAATAACCATCATAATCCCCATTTTACAGATGCACTAGTTGAGATGCATTAAACAAACAAGTGTAGCAGAGTTAGGATTCAAACACACAATCCTGAATCTCTAGTGTTGAAAAGCTGAGATGTGATCTTAGGGCACCAAAGGATTTCTGTGATGGAGTTGATTACATAGCCCTTTGAATATATGGCATATTTAGACATCATTATAAGAACTAGCAAAAAGTTGGAATGTAATAGCTGTTACTGCAGCAGACAGAAAGAGGATCATGAACAACATTGCTGATGGTAAGAGAAGTCCACAGTTTAAGAAGATGAATGACCTAATGGTCATTAATTTAGAAGACTTCGATTATGGTTTTCTTTCAAATTGGAGCCCAGATAAGGGTGGACTACAGCTCATGGCAGCCTCAAAATCCAAAGATGACACCAGTAATTTAAAATATTGACAGAAATTATTTTATTAGATGGGCAAGTTTTGTTATGCTTTTGTTATGTTTTGTTATCACCTGGTGCCAAGTTCTATAACTATAAATAGTTCGATTCATTTAGAGATAAAATTGGAACAGAAATTTAAATTTTTGTATTTATATATGAAATTATTTTTCTATATAGGTAGTTAGGAATATTTTAATATAATTTCTGGTGATATTTTATTTACCCAGTAAATAAATCAAATAGGGTGACTAGTAGATATGAAAAATGTATCAGAAACCGTAACGTGGTCATAAATTGCAATGGAAGGAATTAATATATTATTTTACACATATCCATATATTTTTTAGAAAGCATGAATAAAAATGGTCTAGAAATATGCTCTTGATTTAGCTTTAGAGCTGGGGTCATTACTTTTCTCTATAAAAAGTTTGAATCCATATGGTAGATCCATTGTATGTGGAAATACAATTCAATTAAGGCAGTATGGCACAATGACATTGATGGATATTTTGGAGTCACATAGATCTAGGATTTACCTGCCTTGACCCTGATTTGATGTATACAACTTACATGTGCTTTCTGAGAGCTGGTTTTTGTTCGTGGAAAATGTGGTAACAGTATATACTTTGAGAGTGAGTAGTATAATACTTCTATTAGTGTCCTTAATATATTAATAAATATTATTACCTTATTTTAACCTCTTACATCTCCTTGGCATTCTTGAGAATATGGTGTGTGATTATCTATTTAATTCAAATTTTTACCTTAAATGCAAGGAACTTCTTTATTTAAGTCTTATTTTTTTAAATTACAAAAGCAATTTAAAGTCGTGTGGGAAACTTAGCATAGAATAGCAAAGATTAAAACTCAACATTTATTTCTGTCATTTTCAGAGGTAACCATTATAAACTTTCTCACTTCTTTTATGCATAGCCATACCTTTAAAATTAATTGTACTATATTCCCTGTTTTGTAAACTGCCTTTTTGACTGAATATATATGAACATTTTTCCATGTCATTAAATGTTTTACATCACTTTAAGTGGCTGTATGCTGTATGAATATAAAAAGCTGGGGCTTTTTTAGCTTGCAAAACGAATCTCCATTTTCTTTTGGCTTTGCTATTCTGGTGTTAGGAAAATACAGGAATTGTTTTTAAGGTATGTTTCTCCTGTTTGTTTTTCCTAATGATGGTTCAGTAGTTTGAAAGATGTGATTCAATTCGTACCTTACGCATGACAATGGCAGAATTTAGCGCAATAACCCCATCAGGGAATTCGTTGCCTGCCAAGACCTGGAGCTGAAAGATTTACTGATGCTGAAGAGTTCACTGTCAACAGGAGTCACATGAAAGGCATGGAGCTGCGGTCTGTCTTTCAGTTACTCTCCTCAGGAAGACTGGCTTCCACTCTGCGCCAGCCACCTCTGGCTGCCTGAAATATGCAAACCAGCAAGTGACAGATGCTTTTTACAAAGGTACAATTGCATTCAAATTGAAAATGGAGGAAGTTGATCAAAGAATAAAGAAAGAAAGGCATTAAAAATTAATCATCCCAAGGCCATAAAGTCAGCTGTAAATTTAGCTTAGCGATAAAAAATTAAATGAAGAAGAAGTTAATGTTTTAAGCAGAGATTTAAGTTTTCCAGGGGAGATCTTGATAGCTGCACCAGATTGGAGAACTGGTGAAATTTACAGGGGAAGCCCAAGTGTCTTATCCCACCAGAGGCTGCAGAAAGCATAAAACAGTCATCAAATAAAACATCATTCATATTATTTAGTATCATTGTGCAAAACCTCAGCTGTTAAAGCAAATGGCATTTTTGACCGACTGTGAATATTGTTCTATTCAGAAAAGATTAAGGTAGCAAAAACTGGAGGAATGCAAAAAAAAAAAATCACTGAGGAGAAAATCCTAGAGGAAAGACTACAGAAATATTTAATATTTAGGAGTTGTAGAACATTTATCCATCTATTCTTCTTGTTCAAATATCTAAGCCCAAATGTGTACCTGAGGTGATATGTTTATTGGAAGGTCATCTCTGAGTAGGCTTAATAGATGGTCAGGTCTTTGGCCCCCAAAGGAATGTTGAACTAGATTTATTACTGTTTCCGAGTAAAGTTAGCGCATATTTTATGGGTTTTCTGACAAAGTCTTAAAAATTGGACTTGAAACAACAGGATTAAAAACACAATAGCATAGTGGTTGAGGGAGCTGATTCTGGCAGCAAAGAAATCCCTGCCTGCTTATCATGATGCTTCAGAGAAATCACTTCTCTTCTAGGAGTGTCGATGTTCTCATTTGTGAAATGGAACAGAAAAAATTCGCTGTAGGAAGACATAGCTTGGACGGCTACAGACTTGGAACTCCAGCCCGGTGACTTCCCATGGTGTGTTGGGATTCTGGTCACTTCCTGTAGATCTATCAGAGTTCGGGCTCTTTTCAATGCAGTTATGTAGAGAGATTGGTTATTGGTCCCTTTGATGCCCACTGTACACAGTTTCTTGGTCTGTGATATGACAATAATATAGTCTGATTCTTCTTTTTAGATTCTGTGTGACTTTGTGGGGGGTGTGTGTGTGGGGTGTAGAGAATTCTCTAGGCAAACCTGAGCAGGATCTCTTCCCAGCTAAGTTTCCCTGAATTTAGTTGCAGAAATAAATATTAATACTTAGCAACCCTAGGAACGAATGTTCCAAGCCATTGAAAGGAATGAACACTTAGTTAGCTAATTTTTAAAGCTCATTACAGTTTATGGCATGCCGGTTGTGTACTGATGCTGTATCAGTGCTGAACCATCAATATTCAGTTAAAAGAAGCAGCTGGAATGTTGAAGGATGTTGGCTTTCAGATTATTAGTGTTTCAAATGAGAATGATACAGTTCTTTGCAGTCATCATGCTTTTGTATCCAGACTTCTTTCAGATGAACTAAGTCCAATTGCTTTTCTTTTAGGAAGCTGGCCCTTTGCACATTCTGACTACCATCTTCTTTCAGACTTTCGAACTTTAGTGTCCCTATCTTACATTTAATTACCCAAACCAGAAACCTTAATGTCATTCTACTTGCCTCCTACAAATAAATGGTCCTCAAGTCCTACCTATTCAACTTTCTAAATTATGTCATCTTCTACTTTGCATCCACTGCTGTAGTTCAGATCATACCAGCATCTCGATACAGTTCAATATTCTCCATGCTGGCTTCTTTTTCCTCCATCTTGACCCCTCTTGTCAATGATGTGCAAGATATTTCAAATCTTCTTTCTAAAAGATAAATGTAATTGTGTCTTTTCTTTGCTTAAAAGGCATCCAGTGAGTTCAATTTAATCTCTGTATACTGTGCATATTTCCTTCTCTTTTCCTTCTTTCTCTTAGTTGACCTGTGCTTGAATCATAGAGCCATCCCACAGGTCTCTAACAGGTCCTGCCCACATGCCCTTGCCATGAAATATGCCCCTTCCAGTTTATCACCTGTTGAGAACTGAACAGAGATTGCACATAAGATGCTTTTAAATCAGGATTTATTTAGTAATTTTATCCTTATCTTTCCACCTTTCTCCTCATTGTCATCATGTTTCCAACACAAAGAACGTATTCTGAAGTTGTAGCACTGACATACTGATTACAAGCTTATTTCCTCCCACTCTGTTGTGGACTCTGTACATATATGATGGAGTCTCTTTCTGTTTATTGCTAGGCATTGAGACACTGCACACTCCAGGTACTAACCAACACATAGTCGAGTGATTTGATGCATGGATGTAAGGATGGATGGAGGGGCGTGTACTCTGGTTGTTTTCCTCTGACATTTCTCCTTCAGTTGTGACTCCATGCTGTCCATAGTTCATGGATGACTTCTCTACGGTCCCTGAACTGGGTCTGTTTTTAAAGGCAGCCAAAAATTCTGCAGGATTCCTTACTGCATCAAAATCCCTCTGTTCTCTATACAGATTTTCACACCTGTTAGGAGCCACACGTTTGAATTCTAACCATTCCATTATAAGTTGTGAATGATTCAGCACCCCACATTTTCTAATTAAAAAATAGTTTTTATTTCTACTACCACTTTTAGAAAAAAGGCATTAATTCCTAGGTGAGAGTTCAATGAAGATGTTAAGCAAGAGATAGTTTTGCTCTTTAAAATTAATCCCTTACTTTGAGTACATGTAGGCCAGCCTAGTTTCACATAAGAGGGCTCCAATTTTATAAAATCAAGAGGGAATATTGTTTTAGTATCAATAGTAATAGCTACCCTTTCTTGTATGCTTGCTATTTAGATCAACTATGATGCTAAGTCTCCTTTTATTTAGTCCTCACAATAGCTGTAAAAGGTAGGTCTCATTTCTTCTCATTTTGTAGTTGAAGAAATAAAGATACCACAGTGTATGAAATTAATTTGCTTTATTTTGGGGGGAAGATGGTTGCATTTCTATTCGTGCAGGGAAGATGGCCAGGGTTGTGTTCGTCACTTGGTGTGGAGTTTGGGCATGGAAGCAAAATTTTGCCAAAGGCTTTTGCTTGCAAACCAAATTGTTTGCAAACAGAAGCGTTCGTGAGCCAGGGCGTTACCATATTTTGTTTCTATTAGTAGGGCCGTCAGAGTTTGAAGTCAGCAATTTCAAGGGCCTTTCTTGTTTTGCGTCACGTTGTCCACATTTCCGTTTCCCTGATCTTTCAGGAGATGTGTATATTTCTTTTCAGAAGAGGAGATTCTAAGTGCTAATTCAATAAATTGCCTGTAAGTAAAGCACTGGGACCTGTTGGTGCGCATTTGTTCCAGTTCTCTAAACATCCTTTTTATTGGTCTTGATGGACAGCTAATTCCTCACAGGCTCCATTACTTCTAACTGTACAAATGTCTCTTCTTTCTTTTCAGGGTTGTGATAACTTTAACGAATGAGGTCAATATTTCAAAGGCATAATTAATTTAGCAGGCTGCCTCCTTCATTAGGAAGCTCATCTTCTCTTGAGTCTTTTTCTCAGTATGTCTGCAAAGCCTTTCTTCAGTCTCTTATGTCCTCTTGTGGGCAGTGATGTACTTGTTTTTTCGTTTGTAGGTCTCTGACTCTGCCTCATTCTCTTATGCTCTTTACCCTCACAAACGGCATACATTTTCTTGAAAGTTTTCACTCTATCTTCAGTGGCAATTAATTTTTCCTGATGAGATCTATGGGTCAAACTCCATGTTATTCCAGCTTCTGGGCTTGGTTGGAGTCCCCACAGAATAAGAGATAGGCCAAGTTACGCTCTACGGGACAGCAGTCTCTCTGATTAGTACATGGGAGAAAAAAACACTTGGACACTTGGATAGCTCAGTCTTTTAAAAATTTGTTTAAAACTAATTGTGCTAAAGTGCTTATGGCATACAGTGTGCTATGTGAACCATTTTAAAGTATACGCATTCTTCTTGGTGTACCACCTACTAACCAGGATTCCTCATCTTGCAAAACTAGCATGTTATACCATTAAACAACAATTCTAATTTTTTCCTCACTCCAGTCCCTGGAAACCACGCTTCTAATTTGTGATAGTACAAGTGGACCACTCTTTAGGTATCTCAGATGAATGAAATCATAGAGTAATTGTCTTCTTGTAACTTATTTCACTTACTATCGTGTTCTTAAGGTTCATCTGTGTTGGGTGAGCAGGTCCTTCCTTTTTAAAACTGAATTATATTCCACTGTATATATGTACCAGATTTTGTTTATCCATTCTAGACACCTGAATTGCTTCTATTTTGTGTGAATTATGCTATTGTGGACATGGGTGTATACATATCTCTTCCAGACCCTGCATTAAATTGTTCTTTTGATGATATAAACAAAATTGCAGGATCATATGGTAATTTTATTTTTAATTTTTTTTTTTGAGGAACCACTATACTGTATGTTGCATTCCCAGCAATAATATACTTAGAGTTCTGGTTTCTCCACATTCTCACCAACACTTGTTATTTTCTGTTCTTTGTTGTTTGATGATGGCCATTCTAATGTACACGTGTTTGAGCAGCTTACTTTAAAGGCATTTCTCGGAAGTTCAAGTTCAGTCTGTTATAAGAATTTTCCTCTCAGTTGTCATTCTGTGGGGTGGGAAGACAGAATATGACAGTGAACAACAGTAGTTCATGACATTAGGAAGGAAAATTGGCCTGGAATCAAGGGAATCTGATATAGTATCAAGACCATAAATTCAGGACTCATCATTGAAAGAAAAAGCCAAGAGAAATCTGTGAAAGGGGCATTCTCACCCAAGCATGGGCGGGGGATCACAGTTAGATCCCATTACCCAGATCCGAGTGACCTAATCAGAAACCCAGGCAGATAGTCAGGGGCTGCGCAAAGGAAGCTGCTACCAGATGATGCTTGTGATACTGGGATTGCTCTCATCCTCAATGCCTTCAAACTTCGAAGTTAATATTGAAGAACCAAAGCCAAGGGAAATAGATTAGTTTGGTAAAAGCTGAGTTATGTTTCTGAAGCCAAAAGCTGAGTTATGTTTCTGAAGCCAAGATGAGGCTTTTTCCCCTAGCGTAGAAAGGTGGCTCACTAGTGTTGGTTTCACTTACTAAAGGCAAAGTTCAGTGCTTTCCTGCATCTAGGTCCCTCTGATTGACAGATATTTGGAAAAAGTAGAAGAGTAAAATTTATTCTGAAAAAGTAAGCCCCAGTTAGAAAAGATGATCTGAAAGAAGACTTACTGTAGTCGACTTTTGAGAGCTCATACTGGATCAAAATGAATGGATAGTCCAATTCCTTGCTGTGTCTTTCTTAAATATGTGATTCAATTATCCATAATTTTCTCACTTGCTAAAGTGGACTTAGCCAGGGAAAATAGAAGGTCATGACACAATTTTTCCTGATAGATATGATGCGTAGGTAAAGGGTCTTGTCTTCTCCTTTTGGCAGATTAGTCCTCAGGAGAGGCAAGTGACTAAGAAATGCCTATTTTAGGTCATCCAGTTATTTTTCCACCAGGAGTGCATTATGCTTCTTTTATAGGTAAAGAATCAGAGCGTCAGAAAGTTTCAATGAATTTCTCAGGAATTTACAACTAATAAATGATGAGACTAGGATTTGATCCAAGGCTTACCTAATGCCAAAGTTTGAGTTTCTTTTTTTTTGCAAGCTGTCACCTCTAACTAAGCTGCTTAGCACGTCTGCTAGGAAAGCTCTGTGACTCACACATACGGTTTACACACGTGAGTCATTCTGACCTTGACCTCTTCGCTCTAGCATGCCTCGTTACTGTCTGCAACTATTTTTCTTGCTTCTGTGCAAGGGATCCAGCAGAATCATTTTCATTCAATCATCTTCATCAGAGAAATAACCTCTGAGTTGTTCCCATGTAGATTATTATCTCTCCACTTCCATGACCCTACTCTAATCCTTGGAGAAAAGCTTTATTAAAATCTACTACATATGTAGTTATTATGTACAATTGATCAAAAATGTAAATTCATCAAAAATTAGAAAATGTTTAATGAGATGGAAATGTTAGCCACATTTATTTGATCATTACACACTCTATGTTTGTAACAATTATTAAAACTGTACCCCACAAATGTGTATAATTAAAATAATGACAATAAACAGCCTGAGGAATAGTCACTTAAGATTTTTACCGCAAGGCAAGCGTTATCCTATGTATTTTACATAAAGTTACCCATTTTAATCCTACTAACAATTTTCAAGATCAGGCATGATTATTGTCTTCATTTTATAGACGACGCAAAAAGAGACACAGAGGCTGAAGAATTTGCCTGGGTTCCTCCACCAAATAGCAGAATAAGGAACCAATGCAGGAATGTACTCCATGCAAAAAGCTTTGAGCCTCAGTGGTAGCTGGGTGTCAGTTTAAATACAGAATGCCTAGTGGATTGGTTTAGCACAGTTCTGAGTGTGTCTGAATGACTGAGTTATAGAAGAGGGAAGATCTGCCCTGGATGTGGGTGGCACCAACCAACTGGCTTATAGCCTCAGGGGAGTAAAAGGAGAAAGAAGGAAGTCTGTATGTATGATACAGCCTCACATTTATATCTCTGCCCAGTAATAAGCTTCATCATATATTGAACAATTGATTGAGTAGGGTTTTTCTGTTTGTTTTGTTTTCTCTCGTGCTGGGTATTGAACCCAGGGCCTCACTCATGCTAGGAAAGTGCTCTGTCACTGAGCTACATTCCCAGCCACCACTTGCCTTTTTAAATTTTGAAACAGGGTCTTTCTAAATTGCCCAGTTTGGCCTCAAATGTGTGATCCTCCTGTATCATCTCGAGTAGTTGGGATTATAGTTATGCACCCCTCCTTGCTCCAAGTAGGTTTATACTCAGTAGTTCCTAATTTGATCTGCAATTTATAAACAAAGTAATTGGAGATAAGAGCAGTTACATGGGCAATGAAAGTTGGAGGTGGAATTTCAATCAGAGTTTGTCTTCAAAATCCTACTTTCCGCACCAGTCAGGGAACCTTGGATATGAAGGATATTTAATTAATGGCTTTTAAAACCTGTGTTTATTGCTTACGTCTCACATTTAGCCTGGGAAATCTCTGGTCATAGCCTACATAGTGGTCTTTGACTCCAATCTATTTGCCCTTCTTTCCATGATCTCTTGGCTCTAAAAAAGAAAATAAGAATTGGTGACAGGAATGTATGTTAATTTTGTATTGTAACTGGCGGTAGTGTTTAATATATGAGCAGAGTTTTGACTCAGACATGAGTTTGAATGTAATTTTCTACTTGTTCAACCTCGCTAAGGTTGTTTCTTCATCTACTAAATTGTCTCCTAGGATTTCTGTAGGGATCCAATAAAAGAATGCATACAGAATGCTTAGCACAGATTCTGACATGAAGAAAGGACTGAATGAGTATGCCATGGCTCTGATGAGAACAAGGCCGCACCTGATTTGGGCTGAGGAGTGTGGTTGTCCTGGAACAAGAGAGGCTATGTAGGAGAACAGGCTTATGTTTGTTACAATGCTGTGAAGTTTGTGTTCTTTGGCAATAAGTCTGTAAGGGTTATGAGTATTCATTGGAGTATTTTGACTTCCCAAATGTGTTTCTTTCATTTGATTTTTTTCTACCTTTTTGCATCTTCCTCTCTTTCTGAGTTACAAGACATACATAATTTTAAATGAGCTCGAAAAAACCAGACATGGGAAAGTGGGTGGTGGCTGCGGTGGGTGGTGGGTGCATTTAACTGCAATGCTAAATAAGTGGAAAGAAAGAATAAAGAGATTGGATTGATTACTTCTTTGCCTGTTGAACAACATTTTAAGAAATAGTCAATTAAAATTCAAAATTCAAAATCTGGAAATCAGAAAAAAGAGACCACATACCATAAGCCCTACCATTCTAATACATTCTCACCAATTTTTTTTTTTAGTCTTTTTTTTTTCCCCAATGCACTTTTAAAAAAAGTGGAACATAAAATGGAAGAGAGATGTGTTGGTGCTTCATCTTTTAATGTGTTACAAGTTAGATTGCAATTAGATCTACTAGTTGCAATTAGATCTACTAATTCCATGAAAAGACAAGGAGGATACTTAAATGCATATTATTAAGTGGAAGAAGCCAAACTGAAAAGGCTACATGCAAAATAATTCCAACTACATGAAATTCTGGAAAAGGAGTAACTATGGATAATAAGTTAAAATGAGCGGCTATTGCCAGGACTTAGGGGGAGAGAAGGAGAGATGAATAGTTAGAATATATGGAAATTTAGGAGCAGTGAAATTATTTTTTATGATACCCTTGAAGTCTATACATGGCACTGAAATTTACTGACACGCACGGAATGTATGATGCAAAGAGCAAGTTCTCACGTAAACTATAAACTGTTGTTAATAACATGTCAATACTGGTTCATCAACTCTACCATAAGAACTACTCTACTGCAGATGTTCATGGGGGAACTGTGTTGGGGAAAAGCAGTACCCTGTGAGAAATTCTGTACCTTCTGCTCAGTTTTCTGTACCTTCTGCTCAGTATTTCTGCAAACTTAAAACTGCTTTAAAAGTAAAAATTATAAAAAATATAGATATATTAGAATTTAAAATTTTGAACATCTGTTGTGCCCTTCAAAATAGTCTCTTCAGAATGTTATGCACTTGTTTTAAGACACTGTCTTTGCTAAAAACATGTTGCAAGCCCTCTTTAAAAATTTTTCTACAGAGATTAGGTGGCTGGGGAGATAAAGATAGCATTTTAAATTACATTTGGATGATCATGAAAAGATTGAGAGGAAACAAGACACATTTTTCCACATGACTCATAAACTGGGTTTGAAAGTCTTCTCCAAAGAGGCCAAGACTGTGGCAGTATGTCCTGGCAGGAATTTTTATGTGGCCTCCCAAGAGAAGTCTTTGAAAGAAAACGGTACTCATTGAGATGAATGAGGTCTTATATGAGAAGAGGTAAAAAACGAAAGCATCGTATTCACAGCTTATGTTTTACTTTTCATGCGTCCATAGACATTGGCAACAGGTGACTATCGAGTCATAGTTTAAGAACAGATCTGATCAAATTCTAGTTCTGTCATTTGTCAGCTCTGGAATATTGGGCAAGTGCAGACCCTAGGTTTGTTTGTTTTTTTTTTTCTTCCTTGAAATGGAGACAATATAGTAATCATATCTTGCAGATCTGACATGGAAATTAATAGAGGTAATGTGGACTATGTGCCTGGAACATACACACCAGGCAGGGTAAAAATTACTACCAATTATATGGCTGTTGCTTTTATCATTTTTTGCAGTGCTAGGAATCAAATTCAGGGTCTTGCACATACTAGCCAGGTAGCCTGCCACCAAGCTGCAGACCCCTCCCTATATTGTTATTATTAAGACAGCATCTAATTTTAGTATTTTCTTTTGAGACTAGTATTCAAAACTAGAGATAAGTTAATTAGAATAGCAGTGCTTTGTGGCAGAAGATGTGCATGTCAGTGAGGTATCACTTTATTGGCATGTACATTCATCCTTTGGAATCAACAGGGAATTGATTCCAGGACACCCGCACATATACCAAAGCCACAGCTGAAGTCCATTATATATGATACCATAGTATTTGCATATAATCTACACATATCTTCCTGTATGCTTTAAATCATCTCTAGATTACTTATATTACTGGATTGCTTATTTATTATTATCTCTAATGGTACAATGTTAACATTCATCATACTGTATTGTTTAGGGAATAATGACAAGAAAAAAAATCTATATTTTCAGTACAAAAGCAACATTTTAAAAATATTTTTGATCCATGGTTGGTTGAATGTGAGGATGTGGGACCAGAGGATACAGAAAGGCAACTGTAAATACATTGGTACATACATGTTACACCTATTATTTTTAAGCCTATTTTTTTGGGTAATAGTTAAGGTACAAAATTTATGACCTACTTTAGAAAACCCAAGCTTATATAAGGTTATCTCTGTAATAATGTCACTTTCTCTTACTAACATTCTGATATGTTTTCTTGAGTGGGAAAGAAACTTGTACATTTTAGCTATCCCATTGGGAACTGCCCACAACCCACAGCCTTTAGTAGCAATGCTGAAATCTGCAAGGCAGACAGTCATGGAGGTGCTTTGTGGATGTGATTTGTCAACTGTTTTATGATGAAGAGAAAGATTGAGAATTGCTTAGTCTGCATGCCAGCTTGTTCTTCCTATTCCCCCTCCAAGGAGGACTCAGTGGCTATTGCAATTTCTGGGACAATAGCTGGAGTCCAATTTGTTTTCCCAAAGAAGACAATTTTGCTTTAACATATACATCTTCAAACAAAAGTTCATACACAGAAGAGACCTGGTGAAGTGTTCTGCTAATTGTTGAAATCCTTGATTGGTATTTTAGGAATAAACAGAAAAAATACCCAAATAAAATGTAGGAGTGGATAAAAATTAATTTTAGTAACAATATAATGCCAGTTCTAGGTCTGGCTCTTACAAACCAACCATCAACTTAATTTAATTCCTCAAACCCCATTGCTCTGACAAAATGTTGTTTAAATCAATTCATTCTTTCATTAGCTTCCTGAGAGTGCCATGGAGTGATGAGAAATTACTGAGATGGCATTCGTGTTTCAAAAGCCCCTCAGTTTCACTTCATTTTCCATCCTGACATGGGACTAATGTTCTGAATTTGCATGTGAAAATAGTATTTTTAATTGTAAAAGTGGTGTTGTTAAATTACCTTCAAATGAGTTTATTTTAAATGGTTCATTAAAGTTTTTGAAATCATTCCTTGCATGATTGCCTCTCTTCTCTGCTTTGATGTATTACATCTCTCCCCAAAAGCGCTGCCGCTGAGAGAAAAACCTTTTCTTGCAAGACTCACATCTCACAATCTGGCCAGTTTTGAAGTGGAAGCAGCTAAAGCCCCATGCTATTGCGGGGCGGCCGAGGGCATCTTCTCCGGCACCTCAGCTGAGAGGCTGGGGTGAGGGGTGAAGGCAGGTGGCTGTGTTCGGCAATAATGAAAGGTCAAAGCCACCGCGCTTTCAAAAGGTTTGTGTCGACTCAGAAGATGAAACGCAGCTTCCCCTGGATAGCTAGTTTGGTTCTGAGATTTAAATACATCTCACAGACTCTGTGTGTTGGCTTTCATTTTAACTTTTCTCCCCCTGATGCCAGCTTTCCTCTTCATTATTTCTCTTCTGTTTGTATCTTCTAGAACAATTCATCTCCATGTTAATTCTTCTACCAACCCTCAATCTTTCTTATTTTAAGCTTCATCACTTATTTCAAAGAACGGTTCTTGCACAAACAGTTTTTTTCCCCCATCTTATCATTTATGGGAGTTCCTTTTTCATATTACTCATTCACAGGAGGATTAGGTGAATAAAAAGTTGCAATATACTGGTAGAACAAATTTAGTTGTGATTCCTTAGTTATTGGTACAAAAATATAATGTCCCATTCAGACCCATTATTTACTCCAATGGTAGAGTCACACATCAAAATCACTTATCTAATAAGGTGGAAATAGGGAGAGAAAGTGGGGAGAGCCAGCTATGTTGTATGATGTAGCATAAAATACCAGCATTTTACAGCTTACTGATCAACAAATGGTTCTGAAAGTGTCTCTTGCCATCCTTGTTTATCAAAAAAATCCAAGCTCTACTTAATGACCCAGCCATTCTTGCTTTGAGTAGAAGCAGAATTTTCATTTCTTTTTGGGCAGAATTCCAGCTTTTTCCTCTTCACCTCTGTCCTGGAGAGTGCAGTCTATCTATCTGTCTGTCTATCTTTCTTTCTTTCATCCATCTGTCTACCTTCATCCTCCTCCTCCTTCTCATCCTCATTATCATCATTCTGGTGATCTTTATGTCACCAAATTAGTAGTCTGTATTAACAATTTGTTATGAAATTCTTTTGTTCTTTTCTTTTTCTGTACTATAGATTGTATGCAGGACTTGTGCACCCGGCTGCAACCCTAGACTTTTAAAAGTACTTCCAAAATTTTGAGCCAGTGTCTCCTTAAGTCACCGAGTTGTCCAGGTTGGGCTTGAACATGCCATCCTCCTGGCTTATGCTTTCAGATTGCTGGGATTCGAGGTGTGTGGCACCATGACTAGCTTGTTATGAACTTTCTGAGTCATGGTAATAACACAATGTGCAATGCATTTACAGATCCAGTGTGAAACATAGACTTCTGTTTCTGTGAGTTAGCCACTGATTCCTAGACCTTACCTTTTAACTTTAACCTTTGGTCCATATTAACTCTTCTTTGAAATTTCAGCACTTATGGTGAATCATCAGACATTTATTGAGCACTTACTATGTGCAAGGCATTATACTAGGAATACAAAATAGGAAATCTGGAAGGGAAATAAAAGCTAATAGCCATTTTTTCCATGTCAGTTACTGTACTATATGATGTCACATGTATTATATCATGATAGTCTTGCAAGATAAGATCATCCTTATTTTAGGGTAAGAAGTCTGCAGATTATACTTTTAGCCCTCAAGGAATTTGCAATCCACGAGGAAATAAGACACATTAAATAAAAACTGCTATATAATGAATATTAAATGAGATATCCATCATAATACTGCATTTCTTGGGCATGCAAAGTCATTATGGGTTGAGCTAATTAGGAAAGTCTTTGGTGCTATGGAGGAGTAAAAGTAGGGAATCCATTCTTTCCATGAGCATTTTTGGAGTACCCACCTTGGAACTTTTCTAGGAACTCATTCCAGGGGATAGGGAATGAGATGTAAGTAAACAAACATATCTACTGTAAAACTTGGTGTTGTATAGACACAGGTGAAGAAGTCTGGAAACACCAGTGAGAGTGTGACTATGATTTGGTCTGGGTTTTAAATAAGGGGGGATTTTATAGATATGAGGTGTTGGGCAAAGCCCTTTGAGACAACTTATTTAGGTAGTTTTTACATTTTTCTTCACACTGGCAGTAATTTTATGCACTTCATAGGATTCGTAAGAAAGGAAATGGTTTATTTTTTTATGTTTCTCTTCCCATAAATTTTTACTTCTATTCTGACACTGGATAGAAATAATCTATTTCATTCTCCAGGATTCAAGAAAGTTGGTTTCATAATTTTTGGCTCTTAATATCATTATATTCAAGATTTCAGATTCATTCTCACATTAATTCTCTGATCAATGTTTTCATGTGGGTGTTTTTAGCACTGACAAAAATGTAGGCTAAAATTGACTGCTATTTGAGCTTTGAGTTCGACGCTGAATTTTTTTGGCAGTTGAGTGTGAACACTTGGGATTCATACCTCAAAAAGTATGGTGCGAAGGATTCCATTGCCTTATTAGAAGAGAAGTCATCTACTGAAATTATTCACCGTAATGGCACAGTAAATTACCCCAAGCTTCCAGATGGTCCAACATTTTGTGGTTGACCAAGGAGAGTATCGAAGCGAGTCTTACTTGTTTCCTCTGCCATCAAAGCTTAAGAGTTTTCTTTGGATTTCCCAGTGTCCTTAAAATCTTCTTGATAGCAATACCACAAGAAGTTTGACTATATCACGTAGGAACCCGTGCTCAGCCTCTTGCGGTGTGAGTTAGCTTTCTGTCACTGAAAACATTCCTGTGATAATCAACTCATAAGGGGGAAATTTTTATTTGGGTTCACGTTTTTGGAGGTTTCAGGCCATGGTCTCCTGGCCTCACTGGTTTTGGCCTTGTGGTGAGGTAGAACATCACGGCCCAAGCAACATAGGTGAGCGTGCCTCATCTCATGACATCCAGGAAGCAAAGGCAGAGGAAGAGGAGGAGCTAGGGTACCAGTACCCCCATTCAGTGCCACTCACTCAGTGACCTAACTTCCTTCCAGTAAGCTCCTCCTCCTAAGGGGTCCGTCTCCTCCCAAAGGTGCCAAGCTGTGTACCAGAGCTTCGCTGGTCTTTGGGGGACACTTCAGATCCCAACTATAGCACTTGCATATCCTGGAATGACACCCATTGTATTGAATTATAAACTAGACAATCGAGACATTTATTCTGGATTTTTGGTCTCTTGCTCTGTGACCTGGTGTAATCATAGAAGTCTCGAGGCCTCTGTTGCTTCATTTGCAAAGTAGAGTAGAGCTACTAATCCTGCTTGCCTCTTAGGGGAATATGAGGATCAAATGAATTCATACGTGCTTGAAAATTCTAGCTTTTTATTTTGCAAATATAAAATATTTTATTCCCTATTAATCTCCATTGATTTTGTTGTAATTTAATTTATTCATGCTTAGGGACAATTTCTCAAGTTTAAAAGTGTATCCCACTCAAATGAAAAGAACCAGAACTCCTTTGAGAAGTGGTTGAGCCTAAACTGGGTAGAAAATACACAGTTTCAGCCTGAGATATCATATAGTGCCAGAAAGTAGGGAATGGAGGGGGGGGGGAGAGAGAGAGAGAACAAAGAAGGGGAAGAAGAGGGCAAGGAAAGGAAGGAAAGAAGGAAGATAGAAAGAAGGAAGGAAGGAAGGACAATTCCACCATGATGGTGATATGGAAAAGAGAAACAGAAGCCGAATGAGAGAGCTCCCAATGGCCAGAGATGGAACAATTTAACCAACAAAAGAAATTAGTATAGAATTATGACTTGAAGTATAAACTATCCATGAGTCCACATGAATATAAATAAATGATTGAATAAAATACATGAAATGAGGAGGAGATAAACAAAATTTCTATGTAGATGAACTCCGAGTAGTCCACAGAGCTATTCCGCTACTGAAGGGGCGGCACCTACCCTCCCCCTGCTAAGTGCAGGCTGTCCACAGGGGCCTTCTCCCAAACAGCATGGTGTCCGAAGGGAGAGAGAGGAGCAAGTTTTCAGCAGGAGAAATACTCCCCCAAGACAGGTGACTGAGGGCAGCATCCTACTGGCAATGTGGTATGACGAGAAGGGTAATTCACCTGTGATCTTCTTCGCCAAACACATTAACTTACTCTGATCATGAGAAAATGTATTAGACAAATCTCAGTTTGGGGACAGTCTACAAGATCTCTAAATAGTACTCAAAACTGTCAAGGTCATAAAAATAAAGAAAACCTGACGAACTGTCACAGCAGTTCTTCAGCTATCTAAGGAGACATGGTAACTCAACATGAAGTGCCTTCCTGCGTGCAGTGCTGGAAGAGAAAAAAAAAGACAGTAAAGATAAAACTGATGAAGCCTGAAAGAGCCTTAAACGTCATTGAATAATAATGTATTAATATTGCTTCATTAATTATGACACATGCACCCTACAATGCTAATAACAGGAAAAACTGGGTTTGGGGTGTATAGGAACACTCTTATTTTATTTACAACAATCCTGTAAATCTAAAAGTTTTCTAAAGTAAAATATTAAATTCTGAGGACTCTTTGGAAAGTTTCTACAATGTCTGGATAGAGAAACTTTCACAACAATCAGAAGGATATTGATTTTTTTTCCACTTGAAATAAATTGATTTTTTTGTGTGTGTGTGTGTGTGGTGCCGGGGATCGAACTCAGGCCCTTGTGCTTGCAAGGCAAGCACTCTAATCACTGAGCTAAATCCCCAGCCCAATTGGTTTTCTTTCAAGCCTAGTGAACTTTTCCTCATTTGGAAATATACCTTAAATAGTGGAGTATTATGGTTAAGGTGTTCAACACAGCATCATTTAAATATAAAATGAAACCTTAGTTTTCATCAAGAATCATAACTATTTTAAAAGAGAGGGAAGAAAAATTAATTATAAGATAAATATTTATTTTAGTTCTGTAGAGAACTATGGTAGCATTGCTACCATATTTTTTTTCCTTTTTGCTTTTACTTTGCTACCAATCTTAACTTAGATTTAACATTCATAAATATAATACTGTTTGTCATATCAACAAAAAGCAATATAAGAATCATGTATCCTTGTATTTTGTTTTCCTGGTTTTATTCGTCCTCACTTTGAGACTTCCAAGATATTTGCACACTCGAATGACCTTTTCTTTAGGTTTCATCTTCTGCAGATAAAGCATTTTAGCCTTTTTGGTTCTGACCTCTGCTAAGAGCACCATCATCATCTTATTCATTGCTCAAATTAAAATGTGGAATAAAACCTATACCCAGAACCTTCAAATGGGCAAGTGCTGGATTTCTGGACCATTTCCTCTCATACAAGCTTGGTGCTTTGTATGAATCTTAGCTAATGATGGAGAGAGAAGCATTTTGAATCTAGGAGCCTTTCCCTGCATTGGACCTGCAACGTTAATGGGGCACACAGCAGAGGAAGCTGTTGAGCAGAGCGGGCACGTGGGCTGGTCGCATGCCGGCTTTCACAGTACTGCTACCCTGAAGGAACTAGAGGAACTGACAAAATAGTCTCAGGAGACCATGAGTCTCCGAGTCCTATAGGAATTCAGTGCTGCTTAGTTATAAATCCAATTCACCAAAGAAACTCACCAATTACTTTGATGGTTTGAGAAGAGTTTTTAAGAAGGTGAATTTTATGTTTCCTTTATAAGTGAACTCTTGGGAGAGAAGCAAGAGTGATATGAAAACAAGAATAGCCACATAATTGATATATTCACTCAAATGAGATTGGCCAGAGTAAGATGAAGCCTGAAGTCCTTTGAACTAGAATTTTGTGCCTTAGATCTTGACTTTGGCAAGGCCAGAAGTGGAAGAAGCTCAGCACAGAGCTGTCTTGTAATATTACTGAACCCTTCGCAAGAATCTATTTTCTTACCTGACTTTAGCTATTGATTGCTGAAGAGAAAGTGGCAGGGCCTGTGTATTTATCTCATGACATGAGTGTGGCTAGATGGAGACCTTGCTTCTAACTCCTTTGGAGAGAAATATTCAAATTCACTTTTACCCAAACAGGATAATCCCTGGCTGAATTTACACAGTGACAATTCATCAGCCCGTGATGTTTTCAACCATCTTCCACAGAATGATACACATTTTAATGCGGAGAGAATGTTTGGGTTCCCAGGCCACTGGAGTGCAATTGCACATTGGCCTGAGCCAGGCGAACCCTCCACTGGGCCATGCGATTGAAGACAAACCGGATGGAGGCTAACTTTTCATTCTTCTGATTACTCTAACAAGAAAAAATATTTTAAGGTGGTTGTTTCTGGGCAGGAAATAGTTATTCCTGTTTTGTATTGACTTATCTACGCTTACCTGCTTAGCCCGATTCTCCTGAAATTTCCTGAAGGTTCTTAGCTTTTGCCCTCCCTGCTGAGATTGCTGTCAGAAATCCAGACTGCTTTGGAGGATCTTAGGAGAGGAAGAGGCCACTTCTCCTTGCTACCTTTTCCCATCATCTCTACTAGATGAGGATAGGATTGGCATTTGCAGGAGATGTTGCAAGGACATGCCCCGTGTGGGTGCAATGCGTTAGGCTTTGAATGTCGCCCAGAGTCTCACGTGTTCAGAGATGCTGCTTTAGCACAGCGATTGGATCGGGAGGGTGCCATACTCATCAGCGGACTCCACTAATGACCCCGTAGCTGAAGGTGCACTTAGGAGGTGAGGCCTGCTTAGAAGAAGTGGGTCGCCGGGAGTGTAAACCAGAAGGGTAAATCTCCCTTCCCTGTTCCTCCCTTTTCTCTGTGCCTCCTGGCCCCAGTCCTCTGCTGAACTGTCCTGTGTCCAGACTTCTAATCCACAGAATTGTGAAACAACGAGATATTGTTTTAAGCTACTAAATTCTGGTAATTTGCTCATGCAGCAAAGAAATGCACTAAGTGGAACTCCAAAGGCTCGCACAATCTGCCCTTCACTGTCTCTCTGGTTACATCTTAAAACCACCTTTCTCACTGCCGCATTCTCTGTTTTCCAACTGACTGTGGTGGGTTCAATCACACTCTGAATATCCTACTTTACTGCTCTCTGCAAATGTGATCTTATTTGGAAAAGTGGTCTTTATAGATGTAGTTAATGATCTCGAAATGAGATTATTTTGGACTAAACAGGTAGGTACTAAGTGTAATAACAAGTATTCTTAGAGGAAACAGAGAGGAGAAGATACAGTCAGAAAAGAGGAGACACGGAGCAAAGAATGTCCCAAAGACTGTGGCAAAAAGTGAAGTTAGACAGTGCCATGCCAGGGAACAGCTAGACCCTCTCCAAGCAGGAACAGGCGGGGAAGGATTCTGCCTTCCGTCTTCCCGTAACACCTTGACTTAGGACTTACTGTTTCCAAAATGTGAGTAAATGTCAGTTGTTTTAAGCCATTAGGATTGTGGTGATTCGTCATGACGTCCCTAACACACTGAGACTCACCTCTCAGGCTGAGTCTGCCGGAGCCTTTCCTTTCTCTGGGTATTCCGATGCTTGGAGATTGGTGTGCTCCTTTCCCTTCCTCTTTTAATTCACTGGGCAGCCAGTTCCTTTTTATCCTTTAAGCGTTAGAAGTTTCTTTGAAAGACTATTCCTGACTACCCTCCTTCAGCACCCTGCTAGTAATTTGGGCTTCTCAGTTATATGTTCTTATAGCAACATGTACTTTCCTGTACTTATTTGAATAATTATTCCATGTTTTCTGTTTCTACTAGCCAGTCTAAACTTTAGGAGAAAAGTCCTCATGTCTCTATTATTCACCCCAGTACACCATCTGTCATAGACTTGATAGATAATACATATTTATTGAATGGATAAGTGAGAATTCCTTTTGTTTCATTCTCTATTTGGGAATATCAAAGGGATAAATCCCACGCAAAGGTTGGTGGGAAAGATTTTAAATATCGTAGTTCCTGACACCTGACTTTAATATCATTTCTTGAAGTGGCAATTTTCTATTAATATTCACACTAAAGAGATGAGCAACAATGTGAACATAAAGTGGGAAATGTGGAAGATAACAGAATAGCTAGGACTCGAAATGCCTATTTCTAACTATCTCTGTAAATGCTTTTCAAATTTGTTTTCAAAGAACAGCAGCGGGGAGGAGGCATGTGATGTCTATCTGATGCCCACATAATTGTTCATTTCTGAGCAGCCTGCCTACGCTGTAAACATCAAGTTTTTTTCTTTTTATTTGTTTCCCCCCTTTTGTTTAACTAAAAGTAATTATGTTTGCATTAGATTAAGCACTGGTTTGTTCTTGTGCTGAACAATAGAGTTTTTTTTTTCTTCTTTCCCATCTCATGTTCGCTGTCATGATGGCAGGAGCACTCGGGAGCAAAGCCATCCTCACATTGCAGCTGTGTCCTGGAGCTGTGTCCTCAGAGACATTTACTTGCCCTTTGCAGAAAGAAAAAGGGACTGGTAGGAAGGGAAATTGAACAGAGAGATTGAAGATACCACAGTCAACTTAGACCAGCAAAATAAAAAATATATGTATTGTAAGAAGGTTTATGGTTTTGCATTCCTGGGAGGTCTCACAAAGAGCTGATTTCTTTCCACAGTCTCTCAATGCGGCACAAAAGCAATTAAGTTATTTGTGGTCTCAGTCATCCGTTTCTGCTCATTGTGCATTTTGTAGCCCGTGGGACTCTGGGGTTTCCCTGAGATGCATGAGTTTCATCCTTTCCCAAGTTTTCTTGGGTCAACTCTTGGACACAATTATCTCAATGCTGTGAGGCACTCGAGAAATTAGAGATGCCGAGCCTTCCTCTGTGGGTGGGCCTGAGACAGAGAAGGGCTGGGGAGAAGGTGAGCCTCTGAAATCCCTTTTCTGTCTGGAGCCTCTGACCAGAAAGAGGAACCACCTTCTGGGTCGACAGGGACTGAGTGGCAGCCGGTTAGCTCCATAAGCAGAATTCTATTTATAATCACAACACCGAGACAGAATTTCAGCCTCTTCCTGTGGACAACACGCATTTCATGCAGCCTCTACATTTTCTCAGCCACTGGTCTCATTAGAATAATGACTGTCGTATAGGAACGGTACTCTGGGGTCAAGACATTATTTGAAACTCCCCCCAAAGGTCACAGCTACCTTCTAATTCCTTGTCCTTTCTGTGCCTGGGAAGCTGTGTGAAGACAGTAGAATCCCAGAGAATCTTGGATTAGAATTCAGATTCTGCCACTCATCAGCTGTGAGAATTTCAGCACATTGTTCACTCCCACCAGGACTCAGTTTCTTCTACTAAGAAGCAGATGGGGGGTACTCACTTCTGAATATGATTGTAGAAAATGTGAGTTAATGTGGATAGAACATTGCAGTTTCTGTTAAATAATAATCATTCAAAAAAGGGTGGCCAGAACATCTCTCAAAGCATGTTTCTATCTTTAGCAGATGATGCCACTACTAAAATAGCACCACTACTTCTTTTACGCAGAACTGTAGTTTGCCCTGTACTTTACTACATAATGTATCATTTTATCCCCAAACTTGTCATTTAAGGTAGGACCATAAGCACAATTTTGTATTTCTTGATTGTTTTAGAGCTTTATATCTCAAAATGTCTATCCCGGGAGACATTTTTTGCCTAACAGTTTCCTATTTTTGTAGCTCCTCATTAAGTGAAATTTCAATCAAAAGAGAGGACGCTAATATTTATTTACCTCCTACTATTGCCCTTCTACAAATGAGATTTTATTTGATCTTCACAATGCCTCTGTTATTAAGAAAGTTTTACTAATATCCCCATATTACAGATATGGAAAATGGAAGATAAGAATGTTACACAATTTCCTCAGTGCTCAGTGAGAAGGAAGCAGGGTTAAGATTCAAGCTGTGGGGTCTAACACAGAAGTGCCTGCTCCTTCAATGAACCTTCCTGTCATTCTCTCTTTTATTTTATTTTATTTTTTATTATTTTTTAATTATTTTTTTAACCAAGAACATGTATTGGTACATTGTACATATAATGATCACATTCATCATGTTTGTTTTGTACCTGTACATGGTGCCTCTTGGTTCTCCCCCCTCTTCCCCACCCCTCCCATTTGTTCCCTCCATCCCTATTTACAGCAGGTTTATTCACCTTCCCTGTCATTCTCTCTTAAGAAAAGGTGAATCCTTTGCCAGGCGGGTTGGCACGCATCTGTAATCCCTGCACTTGGGAGGCTGAGGCAGGAGATCAGGAGGATCGCTGCAAGTTTGAGGCCAGCCTGGTGAATTCTGCAAGTGGGGCAGAGGGAATCTATGCATATGTGCATTCTCAGTGTCAGAGAGCACTGAAAAGATCCCTTTCCACTCAAAGAAGCAGCTTCCCGATTGTTCAAAGAACACATCTCATGTCTGAAAGGGCAACTACTGTACCTTGAAGCGCGCTGTGGAGAGGTCCAGCAGAAGACGGAACTGTGGAGACCCCCGTGCTCAGCGGTACACTTCGCTGGCGCGGGGCTCTTCAGGACAAGGCGTGCAACGGAGAAGTGTGCGCCATGTTCTTGATCCTTCAGAAAAATTTCCAGTTTACCATTTTTTATAACCCCCCAAAGGCTCTTTGCTTACTAAATTATTGTGTGTCCCTTGGACACATGTTGCTTTCAGAAACCGGGTGGGTGTGTGGAGCTTGAGTAATGGGCAGGAATAAGACAATTTCTCATCGTTGACGGTATCCCATTAACCGCTCAAACCCATACTTGGCATTATTCAGAGACTATTCACTCTGAAGCCACAGCAGGTTGACAAGTTTGGTTTCAGTAGTACCTTTTGCTTAGTGTAACTGGAGATAACTCGGTCTTTGCATTGCCGTTTATCCTTCTCTCTGTAGAAAACTAAGCTCAGTATTGCCTCATAGCATCCAGTATTGCTGCCTTTGTAACTCTGAAGCGGGCTGGGGGATGCAAATGCACTTGTGACACCGTGTGGTGGGTGGGGGGTGACGCAGACCTGTGAGCAGCAGCGTCCCTCAAGGACTCTGGGGAAATGTCCCTGTGGGAGACACCCAGTGTAACAGGACAGAGCCTACAACCTCCATCACAGGTGTCATTTTTTTTTTTTTTTTTGTGGTGCTGGGGATCAAACTCAGGGCCTTGTGCTTGCAAGGCAAGTACTCTAATCACTGGGCTAAATCCCCAGCCCACAGGTGTCATTTTGAATGATTTGGCCACTGCTCTGTCCCCAGACTGGCTCCTAGTAATATGGGCAATAAATAAATATGCATTCATTGAATGGTTTGCATCAGATTTTAAAAATTCTTAATTTTCCAATTAGTGCTTAGGTTTTATTATTTATATCTATTTTATGTCTCTATGGTTATTATTGGTATTTTTAAAGTTTTTCCTCTTGGGCTTTAATTTGGGTTTGTTAATACTGTTATTTAATGTATCTCACCCAACCTCTGGTAAATCTGTATGTATTAGTCATGGTTCTCCAGAGAAACTGAATTGTAGAAGCCAACAATTCCCAAGATCTGTGGTCAGCTGGCTGCAGACCCAGGAGTCCTAGTGCCGAAGTTCCTTCTGAAATCTGGCAGCCCCAGAAAGAGCCATGTTTTAGCTCAATGCAGGAAAATAATGTGTGTCCCAGCTCAAGACAGTCAGGCAGGAGAAAACTTATAGGAAAGTTAGCTACTTTTTTTGTCTTTAAGCCTTCAACTGATTGGATAGGGCCCCTCTACATTAGAGAAGGCGACTGGTCTACTTTATTTAGTGCATCAGTTCAAATGTAAATCCCATCCACACTCACAGGCCTCTCAGATAAGATTTGAACAAGGATCTGGGCAGTCTGTGGCCCAATCAACCTGACACACAAAATATGCCATTTTTATGGTATCTCAGATGCCATATTTTACACAATACAGGCAAATCATGGCAGGAAAGATCACAGTCTACATCCTTTTACATGTGCTTTAAGAGATGGGACTGGTCCTTTGTACAACTAAGAGGCTAACTAAGTATTTGCTCTGGAAAGGGGAACAGCATTCATTCCCCAGGAGTAGCCCACTAAAAACCTCCTGGGGCTCTTGGTAATGGCGAGTGCTCAATAATTTTTAGTTACTACTATGTACTTGGTATATACAATTCTTAGAAAACACAAATATTCTTTTCCTGTACCACTTAATTTTGACCTCGGGGGAATTTATGTGTCCATATTTTTAAAAACTGAGGTACATTGACATAAGAGTGTTATGTGTTGTTAGGTTGTTGTGACAATTAAGTAGATGTTCCGTGAATATGATATTAGCTATTATTTAATTGCTACTGCCATTCCTTGCAGTACTCAGTGTATTTTCTAGATGTCACAGTGGAGTGTCTGCACTGTAGGGAACAAGCTTCTGTCTTCCTGCCGCTTTTCTGCTTGTCTGCTATGTCCTGCATGTAATATTTGTTTTCATTAGATGGCATAATTCTTCTTTGGTTCGAACATTTTATAATTTTCATAAGCTCAGATGGGCTCAGCTTGTATAGTTAATTGTTACTGATCCAGGAATGGGGCAGGGTATTGTAACACAGGAGGATTATGGTATATTAACAGCATTGGTGACACTCCTTATCCAACTCTAGGCCTGGACACACTTAAACTCCCATTAAGAGAATATTAAAACAGTAGACTTAAAAGGAATAGCATCTGTCAATTTGAGCTGGATATATAATTATCTATGAAAGTACCAAACAGCCAAATGTTTTGCTGTATCACAGCATAACAGCCTTGATGGAGGGCTTAACAGGCATTGCGTCAGGGAACTCTTCAATAGCAGTTGGGGTGGGTTCCATTATTAACACTTTTTGGCAGTGGAAGAAATGGAGAGGCTTGGACAGTTTAAATTATACAATGATGTAAACTGGTCTGCATCAGCATCACAACCGGAACTTGTATGTACATCCCATTAACTCCAAAGTCCAGTTGGTGAGTTCACATGCTAAGATAGTTCCTGAGCTATTGCTGAGGTCAGATCATTTTCCAGTTGTTCATAAAACTATTCAATGCTACCTCTTGGAGTTCTAACTTTGTGTGTGTCTTCAGAGGAAAAACCTATTTATTCTACTCTTTTTTTTTTTTTTTTTTTTTTGCTCTCAGTCAGCTATTATCTGCTTTTCATACCTGAGTGAATCTGAATATATAGGTCAAGTCACATTTAATAAAAACCTTTTGGGGTCCACTCCTCAACAAGTTTCCATGGAAACACATACCAGTCCAATAACAGGCTAATTTTTATCTTGATTAAATTTTTAACAAATAGTCACACATAAGCATTTCATTCTCATATAATGGACTTCTCCATTTTTTCTCATTCTTTTAAAGATTATGGGTGGTGAGCTTTGATGGGTCAACCAACTAACAAATTCCAATTAACACCAAGAGAAATATTATTAAAGTATTGCACACTTGAACATGAAATGGACTGAACTCTTCACACATAGTCTAGATATTGTATAATATGGTTCTGGGTTAAAACATTCTTTAAAGGCTTCAATAATTTTAAAGCAGTGTCTATAAGATTATAACTTGCTTTATGTGAAGATTTGGGCTGCCAAAATGACAAATTCTTCATTCAGATAATTCTTGAATGTGTTTCTAGTACCCAGAAAGAATAATTAGTGAAAGATTTGGAGACATCTTTTCCATTTTCTTGCATCTCCTCAGGAGGCACAGTCTGGCTGTGTTTGTAGTGGACCCATATCGCTGCACAGTTGATTCTTTCAAAGAGACATACAGGCCATACGGCAAAGTTGCCACCATTTGGAAACCCAAGTGAAGTGTTGGAGTTCAGATAGGAAAATATAGGTTCTAGTCACTATTTAGTTCTGAATGATTGGATGAAACTGGGAAATTCACCGCAATTTGTAAAAGGATGGAATTGGGTTAAATGATCTTACCTTGCATATTTCTACTTACACAACTCCATGTTTAAGAAGGTGAACATTGTGTCCCATCTATTTTCGAGAGATGTTTATATTTTTTGGCATGATCTATAGATTCAGTTATGGAAAAACTGATGAGACTCTTGAGTGTGTTATGTTGGGATTTTTCAGAAGAAAATAAATAACTCTCACTTTTCTGCTTTCTGAGTTGAGAGGCAAATGAGGGCCAGACAGAAGTTTGGTGAATGAAGAAATAGTAGGTTTTTTTTTAATTTTAAAAATAATTGTTTTTCTAATGAGCTAATTGCAAAATAAGACTCCAGGCATGTGTGTTAAAAACCTTGGTAGAACTCTTTGCACTCTGTACCTCTGTCCAACCTGCAGGTTTTAATTGGGGATATTCCAAGTAAAGAAAAATCAAAGTCTATAATGCAGATATACTTTTGTCTTGGATTGTTGCTGTACATTAGTTAGATGTTGAAGTTGAAAAAAAGAAATAAAAAGAAGGTCTGTGAAAGGTATGTCAACATTTATAAGTTTAGTTCTACCCAATAGAGAAATATGTGCTTTGTTGTAGGCCATCTAGTTGGAATCATGACGTGTTCAGCTGTTTTGAGCTAGAGATTAGACGATTCAATCATTCAGTAGAAGTGATGATTGAAGGGATGTGAATGATTAATAATCTGATACCAAGAAGGAGTGAAAAGAGAAAAGACAAACACAGGCCTTGGATACCACACCATTAGGGAATGAGAAAAACACAGAACAAAACAAAACAATAGAGGTAAATATAGGAGGTTCCTGGAGTGTTGTGGAAATCTTAGGAGGATAATATTTCAAGAAAGGACCGATAAGCTGTACTGAATTACCACAGAGAGGCAGTAGATGATGAGAAGGCAGAATACATCACTGGTGACTTTTGAGTGAACACCTTCAATGATGGAGTTGCTTAGAAGCTAGTTTTCAGGGGTAAAGGAGGTAATGTGTGACGCACAAAGCACATATTCCTTGGTTGAAAATTTAAGAGTTGTAAAAGACAAACTGTTCTCCCAAAAGGACGATGCTGTGGAGGAAAGGAACATTTTATGATTAGAGAAAGCAAATTATATTTGCGCACATAATGGGTGTTACATTTTTTCTGTGCTGTATACTTTTCCTTTGCAGAATTACCTATTAGCTGTGAGCCATGTATTTCCAGTAGGTAATTTCCCTTTCTGTCTTTCCTTTTGCTCAGAATTCCCTGTACCTCAGACATAGTGTGTTAATAATGTGAGTGGTGCTGGATCATGGATGTATGATGCTTGGTAAGGGTGTGTGATACTGGGGGTTAGGTGTGTGATAGCTGAACCGGTTTAACACAGTTCTGGGTGTGGATAATGGAAGCTCCCCCATGAGTCTGGGTGGCACCCATCAATAGGTTTGCCTCTTGAATGGAGTAAAAGAGAAATGAAGAAGGATGTCTTGCTTCCGTTTCTTCAGAGCAGCTCCGGTCTTCACCTTCACCTTGGACGTCATCTCCTGGCTTCCATCACAGACCCTTCAGCCTTCTGATCCTTCCATGGGACAGTATCATGACTCCAGACCTTTGACCTTTAACTAGATCCTTCAGATCTCCAGCAAGCAGACAGCCTTTTGCACTTCCACACCTGACTTTGTGGGAGGCCATTTTAAGCCTCCCTTGTAAATCCGTAAATGTTTATATCTCTTGCATTAAGTCAGTGTCTCTAGTAAGTACTGACTGATATGAAAAATACAAAGGATAAAACAAGAGTGAAGAGTAAGAGACTGAAATTATGGCCAAAGAAAGGTCTACTGATGAAATCAAGTCTCAGAAGGAATTCTAGGAGCTGAAGTAGAGGAATTTGCCTTGGATAAAGTTTACATCATTTCCTTGAAGAGAACGATAACAAGTAAAAAGTACAGAGATATACTCATGTGAAAGAGAAACAGAGTAGAAGAAATTGGTATTGAATGGCTAAGATAACCTTCATGCAGTGGAAAGGTCAGCAATAATTTGACATATAATCAACACATTATATTGGTTATTTTAATAAAATTATGAGATGTTACTTTCATAAAGAGGCTGTTGCTGATTGAATTTTGTGTTTGATTGATTACAAATAGCATAGAGAGATATAAAAAGTAGTAGACAATATGGAAAAGCATGTCACTTGCATGCACACACACACATATTTTGTAAGTACAGGTCCTTTGTCTGATGTGATATTGCAATTTGCAAACAGCTATGATTAAACTAAAATAATTGAATTGAGTCTCTGCCTTGATTTCATTAACTAGCAAGCTCATGATAATGCTTCATAAGCACAGTCCTGCTTGTTCCCTACATTTCTCCTGTTTCCTTTTCTTTTTCTTACTCCTTCCTTGTGAATATTTACAAAATGCTAGGCACAGGGATTAGGAATCTAAACAAGATTAATGTGGTCTCTGCCATCAGCGCTGTGAACAAATGACAGAAGGATTAAGAACAGACCAAATATTTCAGGAGTCTGACGTCTTGTATCTGCTTTACCGACTGCAGAAATTTTTATAAGGACATTACTTATTGACAAGTTGTCAAGACACAATCAGCACTGCTTATTTTTATTGAAATTGGAAAGTTGATTATGTCCAACAAACTTGACAATTTATATGGATAAACTTTGGAGATCAGTCAGTCTTTTAAAATAGTGCACTCAGCTAGACTGCATCTAGTTTTCTTGTATTTAATTGGAGATCAATAATTATATTTCAGCATATGCCATTTTCTTCACTGCTCTCTCTCCACCTGACAAGTTTTCATTTAAGCAAAAGCTTTCTTTGCTATCTGTGTGTGTGTGTGTGTGTGTGTGTGTGTGAGAGAGAGAGAGAGAGAGAGAGAGAGGGAGGGAGGGAGGGGGGGAGGGGGGGGGGGAGGGGGAGAGGGAGAGGGAGAGGGAGAGGGAGAGAGGGAGAAAGACATTAAATTATTTGTAATGATTGCTGTATCTTTCAGAAAGGTTTTGGCACAGGGGAACTATTCACCATGTGAGGTGAGTTGGAAGGGACATTTGTTCCTGTACAGGTTACACAAACCTCTGCACTAAACTACAAACTAGCTGTGGAAATGTAATAGAGATTTCAAAAGAAAAATATTTCATGTACATTGCCTTGTCATGTTAAAGAATCTAGTGCTCCCTATAGGGTTTAAATTTCAACAATGGCCTCCATGACAGGATATACAAGCATCGCTCAATATATTTAATTCAGCCACCGCTTATATAACATCTAAAGCTGGTCCACTTAGAATGTTGGTTCGGCTAAAGAAAAACTTACTTTCCACTTTTTACTTTTAAACCCGATCATTGCTTGGCTGTACTACCCACCTTCTTCCCAGGTGATTTTGCACATTACAATCATATCCAAGATCTCTGTGTGTTTCCCTCATTTGTAGATCATTAAATTAATCTGTTCTATTTATACTAGTTGGGAAAAAAAATACAAGTTTGTGTAGAGTTACCTTCTCTGTTATCTGCCATTTTAGTTACATTTCTGTCTTAAATATAGAAAACAAGGATAGAAAAAAAGAACAGGATGTAATATTTAAAAAAATTATATCCAGCTCTTACTAAATTCAACAACTCATGACCATCCCAGTCCTCAGACTGGTGCCTTTCCAAATGGTCTCTGGCTTTAGTTTGTCAGTAGGAAACAAAATCATTCCACGGAATGCTTGAGTTGAGGACCAAAAACAAGGCATTAGTTTCGCCAGTTCCAATCATAATATGCAGAGCCCTGAGTTTCACTTTCTGAATCTTGTAATTTTGTAAAACAAGACAGTATGTGAGCAGGTTCTGTTCAAGTCATGTTTAGAATCAAATGAGATAAATCGTGTGAGGTGCTTCATACATTCATACAGTACTGTAAAAGTGGGAAATATGATCACGAGTAGAAATTCCCATACCACTTTTTTAAAAATACGAAATATCCTTTTATGTTTGTAACTAATTTATATTTTAAAGGAACACTGTGTGGGGCAAATGAACTTATTTGCAGGACTACAGTACTTTTTTTCTTCTTCTTTTTTTATTACTACTTGTTTGTGGTACATAATGAATTCGGTCATTGTGGGTAGTTGCTACTTGTACCTGACACATCTTAATTCTTTTTACACACCCCCACCTCCTAGTCTCCTTCCCATTTGCAAAAGACTCATCTTCCTGTTTCCCATTGTCTATCTTTTATTTTGCTCTTTATTTGTACCACTGATTTCCATACTTCCTGTTTTGCACACTTTTCATTGTAGGTCTCATCTTGAGTCATACTGCCCACTATGCAAAGAAGCAAACATTATTATATTAGAAGGCAAAGTCTTCTCTTTCTTATCAGGGGCAGCTCACCATTTTGTTCATTAGTGAAGCGATTCTAAGAGACATAGTGCTTTCACGCACATTACACCCTCATGTTGTAGGTCTTTCATTAACCCCTGAAAATCCTACAGTTTAAATAGATGCATAGTGGACTATGCAGGGGAACTGAAGGTTTTACACAGCTTTCTCTTCTTTCCTTATTGCCTAAGCTGACATTTACCCAACTCAAAACATTCCTAGTTGATTTCAAGTTTATTTAGTAGGACTTTTCAAATCCTCTTTTCCTAGCTAATTTAATTGTAGTTATTTTGCCATACTTTGAATTATTTGATCAAGATTATTTTAGTAGTTTTGATAGTAATTTGTTTTTACTTTCTGACTTGTAAAATTTCAGTGTTTTAAAATATTAAAAGGCAACCTTGAGTATAAAATTCTGTATATACTGAGAAGTACAGAATGGTCAGTAACTTCTAAAACGTTATGTTCATACATTGGCGATTACTGAAAGAACTTGAAGGAAACTAAGTTCCAGGAAAGTTTACTTCAGGGTGCTTTTCTAAAGCTGTTCATAGCAGAATGTGAGTGGTCTTGCTGACAGTTAAGTTGAAAGACAGTCTAGTCTATCTCTATGAGGTTCCACTGGGCATCATATGACCACAAGATCCTCTCAGGTTCTTTTGAGTTCAGCCAGCCTCTCATCTGCTCTGCACTATCAAACGCTTTAACATGGAGTATATAGGGTGGAGCGAAAGGTGGAGAGGAGGAGCTGCTTGCAATTAATAGGCCTATACTGACTCTACTTCCATGATATAACCCTCACATTTTTATGCTTTTGTAAGCACAAATGTATTCTCAAACAAACAGAGCAGGAAGATTATGTAGTTAGCTTTATTTTAAGGATTCTAATTAAGAAGTCTAACTTCAAAATACTAACTATGATGAATGTTGGCAATGAAGTAAAATACCTATACCTGTATATACTGCTGCTAAGTCTATAAATTGCTACAAAGCTTTGAAAACTGTTTTCTAGTATGCAATAAAGTTTAACATTCCCATACTCTATATTCAAAAAGTTCGCTTTTAAGACTCTAGGTAAAAGACATGCACAAGAACATTCATAATGGGCTGGGGATTTAGCTCAGTGGTTAGAATGCTTGCCTGGCAAGCACAAGGCCCCAAGTTCAATCCCCAGCCCCCCAAAACTAATTCATATTAACATCATTATTAATAGTAGTAATCTAGAGACCCAAATACCCATTAACATTTGGGTTACAAAAATGTTATGAGTATATAGATTGCAATACATTGTTATAATGACGTATCATCTACGATAATTTATAATTATGCCTGATAATGATGTGTAATGAAAGTTTGTGCTCCAGCAAGGGTGGTGGAGCTCACAAATATAATGCTGAGTGAGAGAAGCTAGCTTTTTAAAAAGCAAAGGAGTCCATGTATATTTCAAAAGCTAATAAAACTACTTTCTTATAGTGCCCTAAGTCAGAAGGTGATTACTTTTGGGGAAGAGAAAAGTGTTGGTGATGGAGAGGAAGCATAAGTGAGTTTCTGAAATGCTGGTAAAGTTTATCTCTTGATGTAGGTAACAGTTACAGTTGTGTTAACTTCGTGTTAATTCATTGAACTATATCCTTATAATTTTAGTGCATTTATGTATGTATATTATGCTTCAAATAAGGTAAAACTAAAAATGACGTTACGGAAAAGTTAACCAAAGCATCAGTGAAATGAGAAAGTAGAATAAAGATCTGTGTTAATCAGCTTTTCATTTCTGAAAAAACACCTGAGATAAAACTTAGGGAGGAAAGGTTTACTTTGGCTCATGTCTTCAGAGGTTTCAGTCCATGGTTGATTTGCTTTTTTGCTCTGGGCCTGTGGTACACAGTATCTCATGGCAGGAGCCTGTGGCAGAGGAGGCCACTTGCTTTATCTTTGTGTGGGCTGGGGAGGGAGGGAGGTAGAGAAGAGAGAGGGAGGGAGAGAGAGAGACAGAGAGACAGAGAGAGAAATGAAGGGCACATCTCCAAAGTCCTTCCTCCTATAGTTTCCACCATCTTCCAGTAGCTACACAGGCTGGTGACCAAACCTTTAGCACCTGGGCCTTTGGGGGGACATTTAACTTCCCAAATAGACCAAAACTGCTCAGAAAATTCACACATAGTATTTTTAAGGAAACCATTTTATAACTCTGTTCTGGAAAGCTGAGGAAATAAACCCTGACTCATGAAGATGTAGGACCTAGGAAAGAGAATCAGTGTGGAAGAGATAAAGAGAAATTCAGCCTGACAGCTGTAAGCAAGCCTAGAAGATTAGAATCCTGTGCAGAACAAGGGTACAGAAGACTCCTGGAGGGCATTTAAGACACTTGACATCATTCCATTCCAGAGAAAGGGAAGATTTTTAGCATCCAATAACAACAGACTAAGGCCAACAGAAAGATCAAGATCACAAGAAATGAAACATAATCAGAGAATGCTTCTGGGCTCCACCATGAGCAGTCTTTATTCAGTCACGGTAATAAGAAACTTATTTATTATTATGCAATTCTCAAGGCCTAGATTTGTTTTCAGAAGAGACTTAGTAACTTTGAAATGTGAAAATAGAATTATGGATAACAGAAGCACAGAGGCAGATGTGCATATGAGGATTAAAAAGATGGGGGGACACAGACACTTCAATTTAAAAAGTGTAGTGATGAAGGTGCTGGCTGTGGCTGACTGGTCAAGGTTGCAATATTGGAGTGCGCTATTTAAAGCCAGAAGATATAATCCAGAGAAAACATGGAGGCATTGATCTGTATCAAAGTGACACAGGAAAATGGGTAATAAATGAGCTAAATCCTCATCTATCATATTAGGAGTTGATAATGTCATATATGAATGAATCAAGAAACAGTAGCATGATCAAATCATCGAGTTGCAAAATCCTTACTGAGAACTAAGTAAAGAATTAAAATTGCTCACTCTGGAAAGTAGGATCAGGAGGGGGCATGGGCATCAGGGAACTGTTTATATTCTTTACAAGACCTTTTCTACCATTTTTTTTTTCTTTATTTTTAGATCTGGGAAGCAAACCAATGGTCTTGTGCATGGTAGGCAAGAGTTTTACCACACAGCTACATCCTCAGACTATTTAATATTTACATTGAAGTGTAAATATTATTCTGAAAAATTAAGTAAATTTTAATGGCTCCCTAATACCAATGTTTATACTAATATATTTTGTTTATAATTTCTTAAGATTAAATCTAATAATTATCCATTTTCAGTTATTGGCATAAGTAGTTATCAAAAAATTGGTGGTTTAAAACATTACAATTTTATTATCTTACAATTTTATGGGTCAGAATTATATTACTGTCTCTTGAGTTTCTGTTGGTCCAACTTAAGTGGTTGTTGCTCTCTTTCAATCCCTGAACAAAATAAATATTTTCACACCTCTTAATAGCTCCTTAGACTATTCCTGCTTCTTCAAAAGTGCCTCCTGTATCCTACTCAAGCTCCAACTTCGTGAAGACTTCTTGACCTAACTCCACTCATTACTTACCCTTTTCTATGAGTTCCTGTAGTATTCCAAATATAGGTCTAGTCTGTGAAGTAGCACTTGCCACATTGTATGAGAAATATTGACCCTTTTCATTGACTCTAATTGCTAATGATTGCTAATGGTAAGGTGAGGTCTCAAATGAGACAGATAAACAATTTAGAATCCTGACTTATTTATTCTGCATCTTTGTATAGACCCAGCATCACCAAATGTACCCAAGGAAGGTAGATTGTATTTGGATTGGTTTGTATCATCTTTCTGAAACTCTTCCAGGCCTTTGGTCACAGTATCTTATACTGAATTCTTTTTTATTTTTATTTTTATTTTTTATTTCACCTAGAACATGTATTGGTACATTGTATACATAATGATCACATTCATCATGGTTATTTTGTACCTGTACATGATATATCTTGGTTTTCCCCCTTCTTCCCCGTCCCTCCCTTCCACTCCCTCACCCTTCCCTATTTACAGCAGGTTTATTTACATTTTTCCATTTTTTTCCTTTCCCCTTTCTTTTCTTTTTCCCTTCCTTCTTTCCCCCTTTTTCCCTTTCTAGTTTATACTGAATTCTTGACTGTGTCCTGCTACAAATCTGCCCAGTATGTAGGAGGCATTATGGGAAAAACACATTTTTGTGGACAAAATCCAGAACTTCTGATACTTAGCACCAAAAACAAACATTTCCCTTCGTTTTATCTTCTCAGTGGGAGCCTCTCACTCTGACACCCTCCTGTGCCTGCAATTCTTGAGTAGCTTGAAGAAGATAGAAGCTGGGTCTCACTCCTGGGAGAGATCATGCTGGTACAGGATCCTGGAAAATTAGTGGAAATTATCTATAGGAAGAGGGTAGAGAGCAGAGACGTGTAGACAGCATGAGTTTTTGAGGCATCTAAAAGCAACAGAGGTCCAGAAACCACATGTAGTTGCCTAACAAACAAAAAAAGCAATGTAAGTAGCTGCTCTGGTCTTTGGACACCAGTGGAATTTTCTTCTGATGAATTAATAGTTTCTTCACCTCTTTATCAAGCATAGAAGCCCCAGATGAATCAGAAGAGGGCTCACAAGATGCCTAGTTTCCTTCTCTTCTCACAGTTGCTACTATTTAAGAGCACAGAATGGGCTTTGGATGTGGATTTGCATCACTTTTCCAAAAAATTCCAAATGTGCAACATTGGACATTTTTTTATCTGTGACTCTTAAATTTCTCTGTAGAATGAAAATTGCAAATGATATCTCTGAGGCTGGCATGGCATTTAATGAGCTAGTACCTGAGCTTCCTGTTCCGTTGCCCTGTTCATGATGTGTTCAACTGCTACTCGAGCTACCTTGACTAAGCTGTGGCTTAAGTTGTCCAACACAAAGAGCACACATATGTCTATATTCAAGAAGAAACTGATATTTCATCGGGAAAATATTATACCTTAAGCACTGTGTTAGTCACTTCATGATTGGTAGGTGATATAGCCAACACCCACAACTTAAAAGAGGAGAGTTTAATTTGACTCAAAATTTCCAGTGGGTTTAGTCTGATTGGAAAGCTGGCTGGCTAGCTCTAAGGCAGAAAGAGCATGGTGGTAGGGCACGGCAGAAGAGGGCTGCTCAGTCTATGGCAGCCAAGAAGCAGAGAGAGAGGGGACTCCGGGGGCTGCGGACAGGAAGAGACTCTCAGGTCACACACCCAGTGACCCACCTCCATACAGCATCCCACCTCCATCCAGCATATTCATTCAGCCACAAATGCATCAATGGATTAATCCACTGAGGAGGAAGAGCCTGCCACAATCCAATCACCTTCCAAGAGCCCCTTCTCTAAATACATGAAACTTCTTGGGACATTCTCAATCTAAACCGTAGTAGACACTGATATGCAAGTAGGGTACAAAATGAACATGACACATCACCTTACGTTCAAGATCCACGAATTTCACTTAAAGATACCATGAACCAGTGAAGAAAATTAAATATTCTAATATTGAAATGTCAGTACGAGACACACTATTAAAGGGTGATACATACTCCAGTGAGGTACGAACACTGTGGACTCACCACTGTTATCAGTAGCGTTAATAGTTGTGCTGGGACGTAGGGAAGCATGTGGACCCAAAAGACACTTTTTGAAGACACTGAAGAAAATTCCATTTAAATTAATTAAATGGCTAAATCTTCCATATAGCTATCTACGCTAAGAAATAAGTGTTATTTTAAAGCATTGTTTCTTATACAGTAAAAACCTGATTAGTGAAAATGTGTAAGCAATGACATGCTGATTGTATTATGTGGTTCACTGAGGGTTAAGTAAAGCAACCATTTTCATTTCGGCCCTTGCTGTAATTCCTTTTACAGTTTTCACATTCATTTTGCTGCCTTAAGCAATAATATGTTGTTCAAAATAAATAAATCTGATGGTGAGATGTTATAGAACATTGTGGAATTGTAAAAACGGTAAAATACTGAGATGGACAATTAACGACCCCAAAACACCTAAAACACTTTTGGGAGGGAGAGGTAATTTCTCACACAAGATTTTTTTTTTTGTCTCATATTGAGCGTGTTTTTATGAAAATTATTTCTCTAAAATCCAGTGAACAAAATATTTCAGTGCACTGAAAGCCATGGTTAGCTGAATTCCTATAAATCACAACTTTTTCATCAGTTAGGTAAGATACAGATAGAAAAGACTTCTCCTGTATTCGACACCAAACCGCCAACTTGGATTTAGAGATGAAAGTTTAAAACGTGCAGTACACCAGCTCCAGCTTTTAGTGCCAACTGCAGGAATCAATATCATTTGCACACCACAGCGGGAGCATTTGCTAAGAAATCATCCTGCCTCTGAGGCCCCGAGAGAGAATGGAGGGTCACGCACTTTGTTATTGTGGTAGTTCTCTCCATAGGTAGTAGTGAGCCATTGTGAAGTCCAAAAGAGGCCTCTGATGTTCTATGTGACATGTGCTGTGTTTGTGACCTGGGACTGCAGTCCCGGTTTGTCTTCACTCACCCCAAGTCCCTCCTTCCAGAACTTATTAATGTTGGCTTATTCATTTGGGAGCTAAGGAGCTTTCTTGAAAAGTACTTCAAACAGGGTCAGTGTCTGGTTGCAGACTTACATGGCATGACTGGATGAGAGTTGTACCTGAAGGAAGCCAAATTGCTATGGTGGACTGCAAGGCCAGAGGGAATGAAGACAGACTAAACTCAGGCACAGGGATGTAGTGGTGCTACATGGGTGGAAATATGGTTATACCCAGCACCACTACAGGGTTAGTGGGATGTAGTGGTGCTGGGTATAATATGGTGGCTGTAACTCAGTCATGTGTGAACCTTTAGTGGAGAAGCTTGTATATAATGAATGTAATATATACATATTATAATATGTATAATATACACAGCACATAACTTTTTTTGTTAATAATGAACAACATGTATGATGGTGGTCCTATAAAATTACAGTGCAGCTAAAAATTTCCACTGCTTAGTGAAGCTGTAGCTCTTATAATTTCTTGGCGCAGTACATTACTCATGTGTTTGTGGTGTTGCTGGTGTAAACAAACGCTTTGCACTGCCAGTCTTATAAAAAAATAGTACCTAGACTTATGTGCAGATGCCATACTTGATCAATGTAATAAATATGTTATTAGTATATATTCATTATACTGTAATTTTATCATGTTGTTAGCACATACTTCTCTTTATAAAAGAGATTGACTATAAAGCAGTATACCGTGGTGCGATCAGCAGCCTCATATACCTGGTGTTTCCTGCCCTCCTGATTGGATAAGAGGCTACACTGAATGATTGACTTATACCATGCATGTGAGTGCAGTCTGTGATGCTTGCACGACAAAATTGCCTAACCCATCCGTATTCTTAGTAAGTTTTTTTTTTTTTTTTTTTGTGGTGCCGGAGATCGAACTCAGGCCCTTGTGCTTGCAAGGCAAGCACTCTAATCACTGAGCTAAATCCCCAGCCCTTCCATCCGTATTCTTAAGTGACACATGACTCTGTGTGTAATATTATCATACTAGTACCCCTCATCTTATATCTCTTAACATTCCTCAGGAATAATGGGAGGTTGGGGTTTAGCTCAAGTGGTAGAGCACTTGTCTGGTAAGCACAAGGCCCTGAGTTCAATCCCAGCACCACCCCTTCCCAAAGAATGATAATCATTGCTTATCCAACCTCTTCCTTTCCTCTATACTCTAAACTGATTTGTGCTTTTACCAGGCCCTTTCTTGATATTTGTGATTTAGTCTTGAGAATGCGTATGAATGTATGATTGGGCAGGACTTTGGGCAGTAAATAGATAAATTGACGGTTATGTTGAAGAGGGGCAGCTTGAGATGAGAAAGAACTGGAAGATATGGTGGTAAAAAGATGATATTTTATTTTAGGCAGGAAAAGGTCCAGATTTGATGTGACTGGAAGCATATGTAATTATTGGAACCCTCTGAGAGAAGGTGTGAGAGTAAATGCTTACATAGGAAGAAAAAATAAATCACAATAAATAACCAATATTAAAGAGATGACAAAGATGACAAATGTCATTAAATGTATTATTATTTAATTACTGCACACATCTTTTGTTATGGACTGGAAGTACAGGTCCATCTCCCACTGGAAATACATGGTAAGCCCCTAACAACCAATGTTACGAACTTTGGAGGTGGGTGCTTTGGGAGGTAATTAGTGCAGGGTGAATTCATGAAGGTGAGACCTTGCAGTAGGATTAGTGCCTTCATGAGAAGCTCTGGATTTCTCAGTTTTCTTCACATATAGGCACACAGCAAGGTCACGTAACGTTTGGAACAAGATGGCGGCTTGTTCCTGCAAGCCAAGATGGCGACCTTTCCTGCAAGCTGAGAAAAAAGGCTTCAGAATGAGATCTACTCTGCCAGCACCTTGAACTTGGACTTCCCTGCCTCTAGAATTATGAGAATTTAAATTCTGTTTAAGCCACTCAGCTCAAATCAACATAGGCTGATGTCTGTATTTTGCAGATGGGCAAAATGAAGCCCAAGGCATGTAAATGATTCTACAAAGGCAAGCCCCCATGTCTCTCAAATTCCAGCTCAGTGCCCCTTTCCAGGTATCATTCAGCTACTTGGAAAGCCTTTAACAAGCAGATTCAACACAATCTCTGTTGAAATGCTAGCTGTTTTGTAGAAGCCAACAAGCCGATTTTAAAATGCCTTTGGAAATAGGAGGGACTCAGAACATCCAAAACAGTCTTGCAAATGAACAAAGTCGGTAAAATTGAACTTTCAGATCTCGTATTTTAGTGCGAAGCTGTAAGACTTAGGACAGTGATGTCTGGGGATTTAACCCCGTGGTTAGAGTGCTTGTCTAGTAAGCATAAGGCTGTGAGTTTGGTCCCCAGCACCAAAAAAAAAAAAGAAAAAAAAATAATTAGGACAGTGTGATACTAGCCAATGAAATCGAATTGAAACTCAAATAATCAATCTTTTTTTATTCGTGGCCAGCTGATTTTGTTTTTATAGTTTTTAAAATTTTTTACATTTTTGTTTTATGAAACAACAAAACTTCACAGCAAAATAAGAGAATAAAAGTGTTAGGAAAAAAAGAAGAAAGAGAAACAGGTATGAGCTCAATAGGACGGGTTTATTTCACAAAAAACCTGAGAGGGGCCGTCCTTCCACTTCGACCAGAGTGGATCCTCTCACACGGGCTCTGGGGTCTTCTATAGGGTCGGGGTGAGGAGCTCAGTGAGAGGGGGTGGTGGCTACCTGCCCAGAACAAGACTAGAGAATATGCAAGAGGCAGTGGTTGTCCAGGTAGGAGGTTTGGGAAAGAACAGGGAGTAGTGGCTGCTATCAACAGTAGGGGTGATAACAATGCTCACTGAGTGCAGCTGTGCTGGGGTGGGGCCACTTCTAGAGTGATCTCTGATCAGCCCGGAGTGACGTGGTGGTCGGATTCCTTCAAAAAGTACAGGTAGTTAATACATGGTGTATCAGTGTCTTTAAAGTAGTTACTCAGAATACAAAACATTGACAAAATAAAGTTATTGCAAAGAAGAAACAGATATTAGTGCAAAACTTTCTTTTTAATGAACCAACAGAAACTAGTAGTATAAATGAAATGAATTAGCATATAAAACAATTTTTGAAACAATGTAATAGGTAATTTGGGGAACCATCTGAACTTCTCCCCACTTCCTATTTATCTGTCTCCCATTTTGCTCTTCATTTTCATATACATGCTTAGAGTTTCTCATATGAGAGAACTCATGCAATATTTAAGGTTGTATATCTGACTTATTTCACTTAACATTGTGTTCTCAAGTTGCATCCATTTACCGATGAATTCTTCAAGTTTCTTCATTGGGCAACTAGTTTTTAAGAGTACTCAGTTTAAAGGAGAAAGGAGAGTTTTCTAGTAACTTTTGCTGGGATAATTGGATATTAACATACTAAAAAATCTGGACCTCTACCTCACATCATATATAAAAATTAAAGTAGAATCATAGTCCTAACTCTAAGAACTAAAACTATGAAACTCTTGAAACATAAACATGACTGTTAGTGTTTATGACTTTGATTAGGCAGTGGTTTCTCAAGTATGACACAAAAGTACAAGCAACAAAGGAAAAAAATAGATAAAATGGACATTAGCAAAATGAAAAACTTTGTTCTTTACAGATACTGTAAAAAAAATGAAAAGAGAGCCCACAGAATAGAAGAAGGTAGATACCATGTATCTAATGTGGGTTTTAAAATCTAAAATATATTTAAAAAATCTTACAACTCAACAATTAAAAGATGAGTAACCCAGTTAAAAGTAGGAAAAAAGTTTTGAATAGACATTTCTCTAAAGAATATATACAAATAGGTAATAAGTACATAAAAAGATGCTCAAGCCTGCTAGTCATTAGGGAAATACAAATCAATCATATACCCAGAAATTCCACGCACAAATAGAGGAGACAAATGAATATTTTGCGCACAAAATTTGTTCTAAAATGTTCACTATAACATAATGCATAACAGTCAAAATATAGAAACAGTGCAAATGTCCATCAACCTATAGATGGATCAAGAAAATGTAATATTTACATACAATAGAACTTATAACTACAAGGAGCAAAGTATTGATGCATGGCACAGCATAGATGAACCTTGGAAATATGCTGTCAGAAAAGTCAATCACAAGGACACACAATGTATGATTTTCATATAATTCCATTTATATGAAATGTCCAGAATAGGCACATCCATATACATCAAAAGGTAGATTATTAGCCATCATTGAAGGGGGAGGAACAAGATGTCTGCTAATAGGAAGGGATTTCTTTTTGATCTAATAAAAATGTTTGAAAATTAGATGTTGGCAATGTTTGCACAAATTTAAGACTATAAAATATACTAAAAAATCACTGAATTTTACAAGTTCAGAGTGTGAGTTTTAGGTATATAAATTATATCTCAATAAAGCTGTTATAAAACAAAGTGCCATGAGGCAAGGACTGTTAGCAGCTCCCTGTTGGACATTACAAAATGTGGGCGCTTGCCTAATTTTGGCACTTGTCTGAAATTCTCATTGATATTAAGTGGTGATGCTGGGAGCTGAGTCCATGTAATCTCACTCCTGGTCTTTCCTCATCAACAGGCTTTATTGGTTCTTTGTGAGCTATCTTGGGCTATAGTATTTGCTCTAATGGAATCATGGTTCTTTGTGCCACTAAAATATGTACAGAGAGTAGTGTAGTATACTCCATAACTCCACTGACTCATCCTATGTGTTCTGCATTAATTTATTCTTCACGCACTCCTATAAATAAATCAGCTTGGCAAGAAATAGATCCTTTAAATTCACACAAGTAATGCCCATTTAGGTGATTTCATCTCTTTTCCCGCAAGCTGGGATGTGTATATAGACATAGCATAAAAGGTATTTGGTTACACATTACAATACAGACATGATTAAATATACTTAAGTAGGTATATAAAGAGAATTCTTTGTGCTTTGCAGTTGAAGTGTGGCTTTTGCTGATCCATGAGTGATTTGGTATCATTTACTCATGACTGAACAGAGTCAGCCATTTGTCCAAATTTGTACACTTCACAGATTTGCTAGTTGGAAGTATTTCTTTGTACTACGTCTGTTATTTTTTTAATTTCTTATAGTCTTTTGTAAAGAATCTCTTCATACATCCTTATTGCTCTTTGATATTGCAAATAAAATCTTTTCTACAGGCTGAACTCAACTCTCTGGAATGTAGGAAGGGGTCAGAAAGGAGGTAAAAGGGAGTCTCCAAGTGTTTGCGGAGTGAAATTCATGCAAAGGATGAAAAACTCTTTCTGGTCTTACTCACATGTTTAGTTATCTGGGTTTCTAGCTTTCTTTCTTTCTTTCTAGCTTTCTTTCTTGCTAGTAAAACTAGAACCAGCAAGTTTTAGAGAAGCCAGCAGAAGATACCGAGTAATATAAAAGGAAAGGACAGATGGTAAGATGGGAATTCTGCCAGATGTCCTAAGTCCTGGGAAAAATGTAGCATTTGGTAATGACTCTGTATCCCAGGACCGGACAAGACCACCTTGTAGGGTCACTGGTTATTATGCAAGGCAACAGCCCAGCATCTGTCTGGAGAACAGCCAAGGGCTGAGGAGAGAGCAGCTGTTTTAGAGAGATTTCTTGGGGGAGGGATGCCACTGCCTTGTGCATTTTCCTCCCCAGTGGAGGGAAAAAGTACAAACTTCTCTTTCCTCCTCCATCAAATGAAGAGACTACATAGCTTGATATTTCTCACTTAAAGACTCCGTATCTGTATGATGGAAATATTCCTCTGCATTAAGTGGCCACTGTACCCACATGTGAATACTGAACACTTGCGACTTGGTTAATGTAACTAAGGAACTGAATACGTAATTCTTTTCCATTTTTCTTGATCTACATTTAAGTTTAAGTGGCTACATATGACAATGGGATACCTCATTGCGTAATTCTACTATTGTTTATATTTTAAACAAGAACAGTAGCTAATGCTCACTAATAATGTACAGTGGGCCAAATAGAAACCATCTATTATTTTTTATTTTCTCAACAGCCACTTGATTTAGACACTATCATTAACTTGATTTTACCCATGAAGAAATCGAGGCCCACAGAGATTAAGCAAGGAAAAATTTAGGGAAGACCTTAGAAAATTAGATTCCAGAACCTTTGCTTTAAGCATTAAACGTTGTGTTATAGATTTACCCCTTTAATTGCTCTACCACATATTCACTACTTTTGTTAATAAGAAACAGTAGAAAGGGCCATCTCCAGAGACCTCATTTATATCTCCTGTGCTGTATCTTTTTTCCAGTTATATAAACTTCTAATCTTTCTCAACTACTTTGGCATATATGCATATATGTCTTTTATGCAACACCTTTGAGGGAGACTAATTCCATTTGTCTTATTTTATAATCATCTTTGTTGAATAGTATGTGGATTCTTTGAAGATGAAAAGATTTTCATCCTTGAAATGCATGTTCGGGTGGTGTTCCCTAAGCACCGTCATATATTTGAAATGCAGAAACCTGTGAACACATTATCACCTCTACCATGGAAAACCTTACTTGGTCTATAATGAGAGTGAAGTTTAGGGGCTTTTGACATGGTTTTCTAAGCAGAGAGAGAAGCTGTACATTAGCAAGCCATGTAGTTCCATTTGTAGTTTTTATTTTCCAAATGGGATAATTATATAAGACAGATTTGTGCTTTAATATTTTCTTCCAGGTGCAGTGCATGGAAAACCACTGTTCTTTCTTCATAAGCAGAGGGACTAAGCAACTAAGAGAGGCGACCCACGGGTGGGCCATATCACATCATAGAGCAATAGTCATTAACCGCTTCTCTTTTACCTTGAGCCAAATGAGAGAGGCTAAGGAGCTTGCTATTTGTCACTTTGAGGTTTGCATTTCTATGATGATGGGAATATTCCTAGGCATTAGGGTGGCCATGGCCTACATGTGACTATGGAGAATGAGAATCTACAAGTAGTCTCTATCATAGCATTTTTGTGTCTGTGTGGGGGAGCCAGTATTGAATCCAGGGCCTTCACACTGAGCTACCTCCCCAGTCTGTTTTTAGATTTTTTATTTTTTTATTTTTTATTTTGAGGCAGAGTCTCACTAAATCACTAAGTTGCCCAGCTGGGCTTGAAGTTGCGATCCTCCTGCCTCAGTCTCTCAAACTGCCAGGATTACAGGCATGCACCAAGAACAATGGCTGTTAACTAGTAAACATGAATGTATACTTTGTGCAAGGTTCTTGACACATATTATTTTCTTAATAATCTTTATTTAACTAGCCACTTACAGGTGAGGAAACTGAGGTAGAGAACGAGGTAATTTATCCAGGGTCACATTGAAAGTATGAAGAGATATTATCAAAACATGAGCTAATTTAATTGCAAAACTGTCTCCAGGTGAAGGAGTGTGCTTGAGCAGTAGATTTCAACTTTGGCTGCACACTATGGTCTTCTCCAGGGAACATTCAAAAATTCTAATGCCCAGGCTGCAACTAGACCCATTAAATCGGAATCTGTGGTGGTGGAACTCAGGTATCCGTGCCTTTAAAGCTGCCAGAGGAGGCTGGTTTACAGCTAAGGCAGAGAGCTGTTCTCGCAGAGCTACCTTGCGGATTCTGTTACGCTTTCTATCAGCCAATACTGCAAAGCTCTTTAAATTCACTGGTACATGGACAGATAGAATATCTGCTTTTTTCCCCCTAGGGTATTTATATGTTATTTGCAAGAGGTAATTTTAACAGTGGGTATAGATTTTTTTTTTTTTTAAGATCAAAACCAAATTCAATTTTTGCTTTGAACTCAAACTCTATTCTCCCTGGAATCGGGAAACATAGTCACTTCTAGGTAACTCAGTAATGTCAACACATTCATCGGTCAAATCAGCCCTTCATTTTGGTCAGTTTAGTATTTAAAATCAGCCATGTCAGTGATTTTGCTCAGCCTTTCTATTTCCCCCGGTCCAGGTGAGCTGCTGCAGCCTCCAAGTGTGGGGAAAGGAGCAGGAGATATCTGGTCATGACTATGCTGTTCTCTCCTTTGGTCTTGGTTGTGGCTTAGCTTGTGCCTTGGTCTCTTGGGTCTATAATGCTATGCATGGTCACCAGCTTTGGGGCTTCATACTATATTTGCTGATGTTTTTGTCCACATGACTGTAAGATTCCATCATGCTATCAGTCCCTCCCATTTCCTGTGGATTCCTGAGACCGGGAAATTCCAGGTGCTCTCCTATGTCAGTGGTGGGCTAATGCAAGGGCTGACTGTATGGACTCTTCCCATCTCATATCAATGACTTTGCTTTCATAGCTGGAATTTACCCATGGGGAGTCTTCTCACCACTGGGAAACTATGTGTATCAGTTCCCTATTGATTCTGCACAAATTACTCTAAATCTTGTGGCATGAAATGAGGCATCTTTTTTATCTTACCTTTTTAGAGGTTAAAAGTCCTACAATCAGCCAGGCATGGTGGTACTCATCTGTAATCCTGCACCTCTGGGAAACAGAGGTCAGAGGAGTAGAAATTTGAATTCAGGCTGGGAAATTTAGTAATTTAGTGAGAACTTGTCTAAAAATGAAAAAAGAATAAAAAGAACTGAAAAAAAAAAAAGAAAATATAAGGGAGTGTGATCATGCAGCTCAGTGTGAAGGCCCTGGGTTCAATTCTCAGCATCAGAAAAAAAAGTGTCTTACAATGTTGGTGTACGCAGTCTATGCTTCTGGGAGCTGTAGAATTGAATACATTCCCTGTTTTCCCGGCTTCTAGGTACCATCTGCATTCTTTGGTGCATCTTGAAAGCCATCACCGTATCATCTTCAAGTTGCTCTCCCATTCTGAGTGAAACTTCTGTTGCCACATGTCTGTCTGTCTGTCTCTTTCTACTTTTGTCTTCACATTACCCTCCCAGCCTCCTTGACTCTGCCATGCTCTCCCTCCCAAGGGCCCACCGTGTAATCCAAGATACTCTCAAGGGCCTTAATTTAATCACATCTTCAAAGTTCCCTTTGCTATGCAAAGTAAAACTTCTACAGATTCTGACTAGAACAGGGGTATACTTGGGGTGCCATTATTTTATCTACCACACCCTAAAATCAGGGATTGTTGTTTTGGAGAGAGCTAACTCTCTTGTACCTGGGCACATTTATGGGGAAGAACTTAGTCATTTTTCATGGTAGACACACTGTGCTACCATTTTTATTTCAATGCTTGCATACCCTGTTTCTGTAGAGATATCTGTAAGGCCTCCCGCTGACTGGAGAAAGTGAGACCCAGATGCTCTTTAGTCCCAAGACTCTGAAGTTTCCATCAAGAGTCAGGCTGAGGACTGCAGAGAATAGCAGCACAACCCTGCTGTTGAAGCTATCACTTCTCCTCTCTGGTGTTTCCTTCTTTCTTAGGTATTAAAATTTACCTTATTTTGGCTAGGAAAACTTGCTTTTATGTCATTATAAATTCACCCTAAAACTGTGCTTATCAAGTAAACTTTATATATCTTCTGGGGCTTACTTCTTAAAAGCTGAAGGCAAAATTTTAGAACTAAACAAACCTTTTCTCACTCAAAAAGCTAGTATCTCACAAATCAAAAGCATCTGCCTTTTAAGATTCCATTTATTTCCACATTTCAAAATCCCATTTTGAACCTCAAAGTCAATAATTGCTATTTTGCTATCCCTCTAAAGCTATGACAGCTACTGAATAATAAATGGGTAGAGGGTCTCCGGGCAACCAGAGTATAATACAGCATTTTTATCTTTTGACATAGTTGACAACGTGGCAACACATGTATCAAAATGCCAGGCAGGTGGTACAGCTAATACATGCTGTGGACGTTCAGAGGATGGGAAGGTGGGTGGGGGGAGAAAGACTCAGAAGAAACTTCTTTATACTGTAATGACTGACCAAGGCCAGGTAAGTGGTTTAGATTTAGGCAGGAAAAAATAAGAAGGGCGTTCTATCTAGCATGGGCAGGAATGCATAGGGAACAGAGTCCTTCGCCATGCCAGAGAGAATAGCAATGTGGGAAAGTCCCAGGGAGGTGTAATTGCAGAAGGCTCCTGTATTAGTCACTTTCCCATTGTTTGAAAAGAAAATGCCTGACACGTGCAACGCAAAGGAGAAGTTTATTTTGGTTCAGCATTTTAATGCGTTCCATCCATTGTCCGCTGGCTCCAAGGTAGAAGTGACATGATAGAGGGGCATGGCAGAGGGAAGTTGCTCGTCCCACGGCAGTCAAAGGGCAGAGACAGAAGGGAGGAGCAGGGGACGAGAAAAACCTTTCCAGGCCACATCTGCCTCCAGTTAGGTCCCACCTCCTAACAACACGTTGGACCATCGATTTGTGAATGGATTAATTCACCGATAAGTATAGCACCCCCATGATTCATTCACCTTCCAAAAGCCTCACCTCTGAATACATAAGACTTCTGTTGGGCATTTTAGATCTAAACCATCACAGCTCTGAGCAGCAGGCTGGCTATAGAAGCACATTCCTAGTCCCAGGGAGAGCCCTTGATGGATGTGCAGCGAGTTGTCAGATCCCCGAGTGTGGGAGTATAGCTGAAACTTCTCTCCCGAGCTCAGGGCTCATCGGAGGCTCGTAAGCTCCACAACAGCACCTTTATAGTGCACCTTTGAAATGTCACCAAGCCCTTTCTTGTGTAGCTCAGGTATTTCCCTTGCAACCCAGAATCAGTAAATATTCAAATTTTTAAAATGTTACAGTAAAAAGCATTGCCCTTAATCACCTTTAAAATACTCCCCTTCATCTCAAAAACATTTATCCCATCATTCTTGCCACTTTCTGAAGCAGTTCTTAAAGTCTTTGTTCACGAGTCATTTTTTGGGCTGTCCTGGGTGACTTGATGTCTTGAATCAATGGAAAATGTTTATGTTTCATCGTCATTTTGACTTTAGAGAAGAGCAAGAAGTTGCATAGTGCCTGATCTTGTGAATAAGGTGAGAGAGGACACAGCCTGGTGCCTCTGTGAGCCTGCCTTTCCCTTAGATGACACTTGGCAGCAGCAATTACTGTATTTTTGATCATACCGAGTAGAGAGACTTATGAAAGAGAACTACCAGAACTTCTTCAGAAAGTGGCAAGAATAGTGAGATAAGTTCAAAGCGAAATAGTGGGATGAGTTCAAAGCAAAAGGGAGTATTTTGGAGGAAGTTGATGGCAATATGTCTTTTCCTGTAATACTATTTTTAAAAATTTAATCATTCAGTACATATTTCATTGCTCCATATATGTGTCTATATGTGAGGTGTTACGTGCATGCAGTATGTGGTGGCTGTGTATGGTGGCTGGTGTGTGTGTGTGTGTGTGTGTGTGTGTGATATGTGTGTTATGTGATCTATGCATAGATAATAGTGCGTGCATGTCTAAATGTGAGTTTATACTGAAATATTTAAGAGTATGAACAGTAGCCAACCTCCTAAATTTACACTTGGATCCACCACGTGGGCAAATCACTGAACTTTTTCGTGTCTTTGTGACAAGGTTACTGAAACAAATGTAATAATAGTACCTAATTTTAAAGGATATGAATTACTACATGTAGGTCCCTGCCTGTCACAGTGCCTAACACAGTAACGACACTCAGTAAATATTCGCTGATGTTCGGTGACATCACTTACACTCGGGTTTCTGGGTGATGTTTAAAGGTCTTTCAGTCCTTTCTGCTGGTCGATGGCCCCTTTGAAGCACCAGGCAGTGACAGTTTAGTATAGAGCTGTTAGAGCCAAGCTAACAGAAAAGATTTTTCTCCATGTCCTTGCTGATCTCCAGCATTACTACTCATCTTTGAATTCACTGCAGATTCTGACAACACACAAAGTACTGAGCAGCTTGGTTTTTCAGATACCTGCCTGGGCTGGTGAAGAATAGAGGCAGCCCTCCAGCATGCTCTGCTAGTAGCAAAAGAAGGCACATATTTTATAAGTACAATAGGTGAGCGGCCATCAAATATTAATCCACCGCCACTGCAGCTTATTAATAGCAGCATATGTTCTGGTAAGAAGTGATTTGTTAACGGCTTACATAACTTCATAACATTTTGAACAGAGAAAAATTCTGTAAAAACACTGTGAATTTTTATCTAGAATGAGTGGGAATACCTCTGGATGGTGGTTAAAAAACTGACATTCAGTGTGGGCAGCGAGGAGCCAGGGGTTGAAGAAAATTCATTTCCTTACCCTGCTACCAGATCCAAAGAGGGTTTTTAAGGATGGCACAATGCGAACTCACCTGGGAGGCGTCGTATAAATATCAGGACCATCCTGTTTAGATCGCCAATTGCAGGATAGGAAATTCAGCAGAATTTAATAATAGAAAATTAATGATTTCCGGTTTCAGCAAATGGACAAATACATGAAGAAGCATATATAAAAATAGGTGTGTACCTTCTTTCAAATGCAATAATCTATCTCTAGTCCTTCGCTATCTCTTATGAAGCTTTTATTACTTTGCTTGCTCTCAGGAGTCTAAAGTTGATGAGGACAGAAATTTTGCCTCTCTTGCTCATGGTTGTGACTCTACTACCTGAAATTGTTCCAGGCACAATGGTAGGTCCTTTCTACCTAGCTGTAGAGTTCAATACATGGGCAAATAAATTAGAAAACCACTTAAATGTACAGTGAGAAGGCTTAGCAAGATATGTCATGGTATCTTAACACCTTGGAGAACAATGGGATCATTAAAAGTGCTAAGGGACATTTATTTATTTTTAAATTTTATTTTTATGGTACATTTTAGATGTACATAGTGATAACATTCATCATAGGGGATTTGCACTTGTCAATGATATATTTTGTTGCTTCTTTTTTTCCCATTCCCCTCCCCTCACCCCCTCCTCCCTCCCTATCTACAAAAGCTTTGTTTCCATTTTTTCCTTTCATTTCTCATTTCTCTTGTCCCTCTGTTCCTTTCCCCCTCCCTTGTTCCCTTTCCCATTTGGACGTTTTCTTCCCTTTCCCGATGTAATACATTTTAGTCTTTATTTACACTTCCAGTTTCATTTAAATCTTTATTGGCATGGAGAGACATAATTACATATATAGCCAAAAAAAAAAATCAATCGCCAAGTGGTTTGTAGTTATATAGGTACGTATTGTCTTGGTCACATTTTCATCACTGGGACAGATACACGGGAGTCATTATCTAAAGAAGGCATTTAGCTCATGTTTTAGAAGTTTCAGTCTATGTTCAGCAGGCTCAAACAGAGAAACTGTCACAGTGGAAGGGCCGGATAGAGGAAAGATGCTCACAGCGTGGCATCCAGGAACAGAGAAAGGGGATGAGACAGAGAGATGTCACAGGCCCAGGGACCCACCTCTTCTGGCCAGACCCCACCTCCTAAGAGCAAACCAGCTGTCGCAGCCCTATCCTCCAGTCTTCCAAAAGTCCTGTCTACGAGTGCATGAGCCCCTAGGGGCATCTAGATGAAAACCGTAACAGTATGCATACTCCTTTGCTTAGAAAAGTCTGTAGAGTATTGCAGGGTTTAGGTCTAAAAACGTTGCCCCGGTTTCATGTCTGTGGAAGGTGGTTGGATCTTAAGGGCCTTCTACTCATTTGTGGATTCATCCGCTGATGAGTCCAGAAGCTGAATGTGCTGGTAGGAGGTGGCTCCCTGGGGGTGTGACACGGCCGGGTGTATTCTCTCTGGCTCCACCCTCTACTATGTGCTTGCTGGCTGCCGCGGCACTAACAGCTCTCCTCTGCCCTAACAGCTCTCCTCTGCCCTGCCCTTCCTCCCCTGGAGTCAGCCAAACATGGACTGAATCCATGAGCCGAAATAAACCTCACCACCTACAAGTTGTGGGTGTCAGGTATTTTGTCCCAGAGATGGGAAAATGGCTGGTCATGTAGGTAATAATCTCTGTGGGAACTGGGAGATTTTTATTTCTCACTAATGCCTTTTAGTACTGTCTGAAAAAAACTAAACATAGCCATGGATTATTTTAAAAAACAGAAAAGTAATCCCTTGTCCTGATTTCCTTCAGCTGCTGAATGCAACAAACAACTTGAGATAATATTTGAGAAGTATCAAGATAATTTCTTCTGCTTGATTAGTGAGGGGTTGAGGTGTTAAGCTTCAGAAGGAGTAGATGAAAAACTCCAGCTCCTGGCCTCAAGTAGACCATCAACACAAGCTTGTTAAGTGGAGTGAATAGAGTTGAAGACTCACACATGACTCATTCTTAACGGAGCTCGTTCTTAGTTTCTGTTGGCTTCCAGTCGAGGACTTGATCTGTGGCACTCTGAAGAATTATGACAGCTCTTTCAAATTCGGTGTCTTGCCTCTCATCAAACATTTTTTTCAAAATTCACCTCTTCTAGGCTAAGTGAGAATGAAGGGAAATAAGCTGGGCAGCAAAATCGATCCTTTGGAATGTAGGAAACATCTCATGTATTTCGAGATAGGATTCTTCCAAATTCCAGATCACACAGTTTTTGAGGGTGAAGCTGATGCTAAAACTATGGCTACTGGTCTTGCTTTCTGAGTTTCAATAAGGTTTGGAAGTTTTAAAATCTAATAAGGGCTGCAGTCATTTTAGGCCTCAGGTGAGCGGGACACATATCTTAACAGTGTGATACTAGAATAAGCACTGACATAAATCTGGCTCTTCTTATGTACTAGTGACTAAATTCCGTACTGGTGTTACCACGTTTAACCCTCTTGCCCACCCTCTGGAGTAGATGCCGTTACTAGACCAGTTCAAGAGACCGATGTGCCTGTGACTCAGGGAGGGCTGGTACCTTGGTGCAGGTCACACTTATGGACATTAAATGATGTATGAGGCACAAACAGCCACTTCTTCCCCATGTCAGAGATCATCCTCCTAAACCACAGTTCTAGAAGGTCCTCTGTCTTTAGTAACTTTTCAATCACACCAGTGAGGGAATAACTTTTTGCACATTTTCTGTCTCTTCTAGAAAGCTGGAGACCATGCAGGTCTTTTCCAAAAGCTCGGAATATTTCACAGTAAAAAATGTATTAAGGCTGCTTTATTTTACTGTCAATGTATTGTGTCTTAAATTTAACCTAAGTTAAAACTTTTAGCTATTTTTGAACCATGCACGGAAATACAGAACTACATCTGAGAGTTGTGTGACATGGTGGTTTAATTAGCTAACAGATAAGCAAAAATTATATTCTGTTGGAAGAATGCCTTTTTTATTGACCTTACATAAATGGAAAAGGAGCAGGTTCATTTTAGTTCATTTAATTGATTTCATTTTTAAAGAGAAAATAGGATGGTTTTCATTATAAACATATATCTCATTAGCAAGAACTTTACACAGCTTATTCATGAAGTCATAATTATTTAGGACAACAAGAGGGTAAATTTGTTTGCAATAGCTTGCTTATATAATGATGCTGAAATAGGACAATTAATTTTCCAACAAAAAAATCAGGGACCCAAATATAAGAGACAAATCATTT
>PVJO010010169.1:0-65594 GCA_004026905.1 Hystrix cristata
AAAAAAAAAAAAAAAAAGAATCCATATTCTAAGAAAATGAAGTTTTACACATTTAATTATCTTTTCTTTCTTTGCCCCAAATCTTCATCATTACCAAATACAGTAAACTCCAGCCATTTAAAGGGTAGTATGATGAGTTCTGACAAGATACATAAACTTGCAACATACCACCACACAGTCTGTGTGCTTTCGTCCTTCCGGCGAATCCCAGGGGACATTTCTGGGTGGTTCGGCAGTGGGACACTGCACCCCAAGAACCTGCTGGAGAGTCTTCCAGAGCTCCACGCCCCAGGCCCAGGAGCAGTGCACACTGCTGCCCTGCATCCTCACTGACACTCACATGCTGCTTGTTCTGATACCTCATGGGGGCAGTAACCTGAGTTTACCTGACAACTCGTGGTGCTGAGTGTGTTTCACACACTTCTTGCTGATCCCGAACACTTCATGAAGAACCTAGTTTGGTTTCTGTTTTACTCCTCTCTTAATTGTCCTGTCATATTATTGAAGAGATACAAATCCTTATATGCACGACATATAAATCCCACATATATGTGCGTATTGCAAGTACTCTCTCCTACTCTGTGGCTTACATTTTCATATTCCTATCTTTCAAAGAGTAAAGGTTTTTAATTTTGAGAAATACTGTTTATCAATTTTTTCTTGTTATAGTTTGTATTTTTGTGTCCTAAGAAACCTTAGCTTAACTCAATTCATGAAGATTTTCACCCCGGTTTCTTTCTTTGTGTATGCTTTAGGTCTTACACTCTAGGCTCTGATCCACTTGTGTTAATTTTTATATGGTATAAGGTAGGAGTTGATGTTTATCTTTTCCCTGTATAGACAGGCAAGGATCTTATTTTGCTGAAAAGACTTTCCATTCTCCAGTGGATTGCTCTGACACTTCTAGTGAAAATCAACCACCCATAAACATGTGAGTTTCTTTCTGGGTTCTCAATTCTGTCCCATTTACCTATATGCCTACCCTTTTTTGCACTACCATACTGTCTTTATTATTGTACCTTTACAGTAAGCCAAAATCAGTTGCATAATTCCTCTAACTTACTTTGTTTCAAAATCTTTCAGAAAATCTGCTCCTTGTTTAACAATTTTAACACACTTAGAGATTCATCACTCACTTCGAATCACTTAAGGAGTACTTACCATACCACCTACTAAGCTGGCACTAGGCTAGGTACCAAGATATAGTAATGAAACAGTCTGTCTTAAAGAGACCCAGAATCTGCAGGCTAGTGGGGATGGCAGCTTGACTGATCCACAGAGGTTAGGAAAAAGTGAGGAGGGAAGTTAGTTTCAGCTGAGAAGTTGTTTTAGTAAGTTTTATGGAAGACACTGTACAGAAGACATAATATAACCTTTTATAAGTTATGCAACCAAAGCGAGAGATTCAGCTTCCTTGTCAGGAAAAAAAAATGCATTATATCTCACAGGATTATTATGTGATTAAAAGAAGAAATGTATGCTAGAGTCTGGAGGTGGAGGTGGGATCTTAGCTCAGTAGGCGAGAACAAGCTTAGAATAAGCAGGGTGTTGCACTCAACCTTCAGCATAAATAAATAAGCAGATTTTGGGTACTCAAGTGGCAACATTCATTATGATCAGTGTTAACATTACTAGTGTTCAGTAATAATATGTACCTCATCACCGTGCAGTATCACTCACTCTACCTCCAACTCTAACCTATAATGGTAAGCTTTATTTTTAACTCCCTAAGTATTCACTGCCAACATTCTAGTCTTAGGAACCACCACATAAACTTACACCTAAAATAGCTACAATAATTAAAAAAAAATTTAAGCAATAGCAAAACTCTAAGAAAGAGCTGCCATGGGGCTGGGGATTTAGCTCAGTGATTAGAGTGCTTGCCTTGCAAGCACAAGGGCCTGAGTTCGATCCCCGGCACCACAAAAAAAAAAAAAAAAAAAAAAAAAAAAAAAAAAAAAAAAAAAAAAAAAAAAGAAAGAGCTGCCATGAGTAATTTGGGCAAGACATTTTTTTCCTTCATTTATATGCCCTCCAACACAGACCAAATATGCAAAAGCCAAACAAAAACACTAAACAAAGTGGGAAAGAAGCGTAGAATGAAAAAATGTATGAAGGACTTTGTATATGTTTTGAATATCTCAAAAATTTCAGCGTATTTCCAGTACATCCCATCCTACTCTTAGGCAGGGAATGCAGGGAAAAAACTACCTGCTTAGGAACAGAATCTACAGAAAACAAAAACAGAGGCTGTATTAGCTCCTGAGTTAAAAAAACAAGCAAACCACCCAAGTCCCAGGAATCTGGAGTGGAAAGGGAGGGCCAATGCACACTCCTCAGCACAGACACTGTGTGGAAACTGAATGTCACTAACAACCTCCGGGTCCTGAGAGGGAAGAAATAGCCTCTGCAGGTGCTCCGTGTTGGCCTGGCTCTCCCTTGCACACGAGCTAAGCCTCTGCTCCTGCGGTTCATGCCAGTCTGTGTCCCCTTCCTCATCGTGAGGGAAGATGACTTATTTCTTCACTCACTTGGTGGAAAGGGAAGGCTGCTGTCCAGGGGGTTGGGGTTGGGACACAGCAAAGTTTCCAAGTTGGTTGGAATACGTGATCAATCAATTCTGGGCCACTGTCTTTTTCCATGAGCTAACAGATATAAACAGCAAATAAAACAGTACTTTAGAGCGTCTGCAGAGAATCTCTACATGTCTTCAGCGACAGCTCCCATCTGAGATGGGAGACAGTGTGACCTGGCTATCAGCTGTCAAGGCCGCAAGGAAGGCACATGATCCAAGACCTGGTCTGTGCTATGGCTTTTCCTTTTGTGATTTCATACAGACCTGGCTCAATACTTCTGCAGCGATTTCAGCGTCCAGAGAGAAATGTGGCCACTCTACTTGCCAAATTTAAATGTACTTTTATCTCCATGCTTTTCTTTCCAGGTGTTTTATAATAACAAACAGTAACAAAGGCTTTTTTTTTTATTACTTAAGATATTCAGTGCTTTTGTCTACCCAGCGTCAGCAGTAACGTCAGAGGATTGTATCCAAGGAGCTAAATGTGCAGGACCCAGGGTCAGAGCAGCTGAATACACCAACCTCAGAAAACACAGACAATGAATTGCAAATGACACTCAAAACAAAACGAGAAAAAAAACCTTCACACAGGAAACTACAAAAGAACTCTACAGACACTGAATTGGCTTTCTGTATGCCCTTATCCTGCTTAACTGTGTGTGGTAACTAGCCCAACCCGACAGACACTCGGGCCGCAAAATAAAGGTGGCCTTTTTTTTCTTCTTTTGGTGGGGAGGTGTGTTATAAAAATAAAAATATTATTTCTTTCCTTCAAGTCTACCTTTTATTTTTTAAAAAAAGGCTCACTTCACTAAGGGAGACAGCTGCAGCTCTTCTATTTCAATCTTCAAACTCGGGGAGAGTAGCTTTAGTAATGGAGCGATTTGCCTCCCGTTAATTCTGCTGAAGGTTCCACATAAAAGGTGTATTGTTTCAGCCAGGATTCACACCATGAACAAAATAGTTCGGTGGACCCAGCGGAAGTGACAGACCTTTCACGACACACAGCGCAGCACTGCAGGCCTCAGCTTGTTAGCAGGTCAGAGGCACAAGCGAGCAGTCAGCCCCCGCTGCCACTGGGGATGGAGGGAGAGCAGAACAGAGGAGTGCTGTCTGGGGTCCCCACTGGGAACGGCCCGGGGCCAGGCAGCAGGACGCATGCTCTCGATTCCTTCCTAGCTCCCAAAGGCCAAGGCACTAATGTGATATACAGACACTCGCCCTCCGCCATGAGGAGCTGGGACTCCTTAACTCTCACGCTGCGGTCACTAGTAGCTGTTTGCTGGCAACTGAGAGGCTGGCTGCAATGTCCTTGTCACCCAAAGGCAATGCACCCCCCACTTTTACCACTTCTTTACAAAGCGCTTGTATCACTTAAAATTAGAGAGGAAAAGTCAGACTAATATCACAGGTATGTATGAAGAGAAAACTTAGAATCTTTAAAAACACTTAGAATGGGCTTAGCAGCAAAACTTGTCTTTCCTTTGGGGCGACGGCAGCTGGCGGGGGTCGGGGGCGTGTTGCGATTGTCTCTGTACCACCTTAAAGATAAAACTGCAACTGCTCAGCACACAGCACTCTCTGGCACACCCCATACCCACACCACTACACCCCACGGCCAGGCCACGCCACCCAGACTCTCATGAGACACTCGCTTCCTTCTATTCCCATTTCCTCTGACCAACACTCGCTGTGTTCGAGACAGCCCGGTCCACTCTTGGCGATCCTGCTCCTCCAACTTCCTCAGATCCCGACTGTTAGTCTATCACAGCATTTATCGCAGTAGACTGAATTATGGCCTTATTGGTTGGTCTCTGACCTCCTGAAGCCCAAGGCTCCAACTCATCTGTTTTCAGGCTCCACCCCCATGTCTGTCCTACAGTCTTACTCGATAAATGCTACGGATGAGCGCGTGGATACACACATAAATTAACAGGTGGACAGACAAAAGGGAAGAAAGATAGACAGGAGGAAGGAAAATGAACTCAGAAGTTGGTGTTTTAGGAGATACAGCAGCAACTGCAAGGATATAATGGGTTCAACGATCGTCACCCAGACAATTCCTAGGTACGTTCCAAGCTGCACTGTGCACCTTTATCTCTCTTCTTCTCCCCCTCCCCCTTCACCTTGAGTTGTTCTACTCATTTTTCCATCTTTCCTGGTTAACAATTTACATTTATTCTCTTAGAATTCTGTGAGTTACTACTCATCACTCTGCTGAAGGGAACAAGGTAGGAGGCGTTTCATGCCTGGACAGGACCCTGGTGCGCCAAGGCCGGATCGCCCAGACACCTGGAGGAGACGGAGGAGGCCTGCTTCCAAGGACTGCCCACTGTTCCCAGGAACTCTTACCCATGGCTTGCTTCCCCATGGCGCACTGGTAGGTGTTTCTCGGGGACTGGTTGTGATGCGGGTACGGGATGAGCCCCGCACAAACGCCAAGCAGCGTGAAGGGCTCGATCTCCAGGTGGGTGGTGTCTCTGGCAAGGCAAGAAACAGACATCTCAGGCAAGCAGGACTGAGGTCAGTGTCTCTTCAAGGGTATAAAAATATCATCACCTAGGCCCCCAAGAGATCTACAAGATGATGAGCTTTGATCCTAGTAAAACTGCTAAAACAAAAACATGCTTAAATAGGGGTGATAAAACATTACTTAAATATTTTAGTGGAGATTTTTTTAGGGATTGAAATACAAGAGAAGGGAGACAGTATGGAATTACCTGCATGAAAACAAGGCATTATTAATACATACTAATACTGTAATAACATATCGCACACAGAGAGGTCACGATAGTGAAGGCTGACATCAGAAGCCACAGTACCCTCACGGACCAGCAGCTGCTCCCCTCACCCTGCCAGCCCCACCCTCGAGGGGACCGTGGCACCATCTGGGAGTGGGAGGCCTCTACAGACTGCGGGGCCAAGAGTGCGGCTGGAGCAACTGAGGGACTGGATTTTAATTTTACTAAATTTTAATTACTTTAAATTGTAAAACTCAAATTTAAGTAACTCAATTTGTTATTTAAAATATTTTAATGATGTTTGGAACAACTTTCATTTGTAAATTGAACTTTCCAACTGAAAGTGTTATGAAATCAGTACTTCTGATGAAATTTACCATCTAAAATCAGATGAGCTATATGTGCATGGGAGATTTTGAGGACTTGTGGTAAGAACAGAAGAGAAATACTTCAATATTTTTATACTGATTACATGTTAACAGAGTATTTTGGATATATTGGCTAAATAAAAATATTAAAATTAATCTTACCCATTTCTTTTTAGTTTTTAACATGACTACTAGGACATCTGCAGCTGTATCAGGGGTTTGTATTATGTCTTCATTGTCAGCTCTGCTATGGGATTGGCACAAAGATTTTACCTGGTAGGTGTAAGAACCTCAGTTACTTTCCTAATATACTCGTACAGAAGACTCATTTTGGCTAAATGAAAAAGCAGCTCAGATGTCTGACTAGGCAAGAGTGGCCAGACTCTGGATGGCTTTGCTGAAGTAACAGCCATCTTGTGTCTGGTGAAGTCCCCCAGGCATCCAATTTTCCATCCATTTTTTCTCAATGCACGCGTGTTAAATTTGGCCCTGCTCTGGTGAGGGTGTTTTCCACTTAGCTCCTGGTTTGAGGAACGTGCTTTCCCTATGACCTAGCAGAATCCCGATCCTGTTACCACCTCAGGCCTCCATTGGCAAGGAGGGAAAGGGTTCGGGTCTGTTTTGATTTTTCAAGAGCATCACTCAAAGTACATTCTACAGGCTAGAATAAAAGGGTTCGTCTTAAATATACCATTTTGCTTCAGTACTGACCAGGATGCCATGCCCCATGTAAATAAAAGTCACTTTTGCAGATGTAAAAACTGAGTAAAACTGAAAAAAAAAACAGCAAAAGTTTCTTTTTTTCTTTTATCATAACATATACAAGATTATATAGTATCTAATACTGAAAGTCTCATGCTAAATGTTCTGGATTCCAATTTCACAAAAAAAGGATTATTTCCTTTAAAATTATAACCACTATAACTTTCTATCCTAAAAGGGAATTGGGAGATTTCTCTTTACTGTGCTATAGAGTACTTAAATGCATATCAAATTAAAATTAAGTAAATTCATTTATTTTTATAATAGTGGAAAAAATTAGGCCAGGTGGTTGCCGTAAGTTTGAGGCCAGACTGGGCTACACAGTGAGGTCAAGGCCAGCCTGAACTACATAGCGAGACCCCATCTCAAAAAACAAAAACAAAACAATAATAATAATAGTGGAAAAATTAGAAACAACCTAAATCACTGGTGGCAAACCTATAGCACATGTGCCACGGTAGGCTATTTATTATCACTGAAAGCCCTAAAAGGTTCACCGTCACTGACCTAAATATTTATCAACAGGGAATGAGCTAAATAAACTATGTATGTGTAGGGAGATATGTAATTAAAAAACAAAAATAATTTATACATATACATGCAACTATAAATTCATGTACTAATAAGGAAACTGTCCATAATACACTGTTAGATTTAAAAATTAAGACACTGGAAACACGTCATCATTGTTTTTCATGAATGCACTGTGTGGAGTCATGTAGGTATGTCTATATTTGCTTAGAAAACTATCTTGAAGCAGACACATCAAACTATTAGAACTGGCTACTTATAGAGGGCAGGATGGGGAAGGCGAGGAGTCAAAGTTGAAACTCAGGCTCTGCCTTTGAGAAATATGAAGACATAAGTAATTCTAAAGTGAAGATATAAGGAGTTATCAAGTGGGAATATTAGACTCCCTTTTTAACAAAATAACTACCAGTATTCCAAATTCAGGTAAGTATACTTAGTCATATGCATCAGAAAGCAAGTTATATAGATGTCCTCTAATGTACTCCAATTGAAACAGATGCTTCTGAAAATACCAATTTTTTTGCGGGGGAGGTGCTGGGGCTCAAACTCAGGGCCTTGCACTTGCTAGGCAAGCGCTCTACTGCTGAGCTAAAGCCTGTACAAAATTATCACTGTTTATGAGAAACATTGTGAACATTCCACATTTAGGTTTACGATGTGCCTAAGCTCAGGGAATACGTCACAAAACACTGCACAGGATTCCTGCACTGACAACCAAATCCTCTCCAGAAGGCAGAAACACTTTTATGTGGCCTAGCTTACTAGTTTAATTTTCACAGCCAACAGATATTACAATCAGAGAAATGATTCCTTTTTTAAAAAAAATACTAAGTGTCACACAAATAGGAATAGGAAGGATAATTAAATCTACAGATGACCTGTGCTACTTTCAACTGGGATGAGGGACGGGGTGCACTTCACCATGAAACCAGGCACTGTTAGCAGCGAGCACCGTAAGAGCACACAATGAAGGATCAGGAGCACAACGAAGGAGAAGGCAGAGTCTCTTACAGTTGCTATGGACGCTACTCACTTGTTAATTGTATGTTCGTAGAGGGCGATGTTGCAATCATTTTCTTCATTCACATCTAAATATTCGACCAGACTTTCGTGTAAGAAATCTTCAAAATTCCTAGGAAAATATAGGCAAAGGAGACATTACCAAGTGAAAAGGTATTTTAAAGAACAGCAGAAACTGGCTATCACGTAAGCCCAAAGCATCTCTCTTCAGGGAAGTGTCAAGACACTGGGATACTAACACAAAGTACTCCAGACCACAGAGTAATTACACGTCCCTGAAATAAAGACATATGTGCCTGTGAGTCTTATCAAATGGGTCCTGACTTCTAAGACTTTGATGCCAGAAACTCCATGTGATGAGACCCACAGAGTCTACATAACATACAGATGAAAAGTCTTTTCTGACTAGAAGTAGTCCACAGTGCACTGATTTACACCAAGACTCATAACCCTTACAGCCTAGCTGGACGAACCCTCTGCCTGCTTCACATGGAGAAGGGTGCTTTTGTGACAACACGGTGGAAAGGAACTGAGAAAAGAGGTAAAAATACACTTTTCTTAAAGGCACAGAAGGAGTACTGCTATTGCTGATTAGACCGTCCATGTAAGGATTAAGAGGACTGGTGATTTTTACGCGTTCATTTACCTGTACCCCTGAGCCAGCTCTTCCATATGCTTATTTGTGACTGCTGGCTTCTGTTTCTTGACAATTACGTAAGGCCTAAAATGGAAAAATAGAACAAATCAGTAGTGATCCCATGGAAGAATTACGTCAGTAAGTCATATTTACCGCAGTTAAGCGAGGAAAGATGCAGACACAAGCAAACTTACTCCTAGACTGCTTGCGGACAGCAGATAATCTCTGTGTGTGTGAGCAAAGGAAACCTACCATTTCTCTCTCTCTCTCATACACACATACACCCATATGCATGAGAATATGTGTACACATAATCATGACACTATACTTCCTCCAAATATTTTAGAAACCATGTAGTTTTAAATGAAAAGGCAATATAAAAAAGATAACAGAGTCTGGAAAGGAAATAAAACTTTATGTCATATTTTAAAAACTTGTATCACTCTAGAAACATCTAATTTCACTTTGGGAATGTATGGTATATAGTCATCCCCACTTATCTGTGGTTCCAGTGGTTTTGTTTTATTGGTCTCACTACCCAAAGTCAACTGTGGCCCAGAAGTATCAGGTAGAAAATTCCGGAAATAAATGATTCATGAGTTCTAAATTGCACACTGATCTGAGGAGCATGGTAGAATCTTGCGCCACTTTACTCTGTTCTGCCTGAGATGCAAACCATCCTGTCTTCTACAGTGTCCACCCTGCACACGTTATCCACATGCCTTCCTCTAGAGTGTCTACCCTGTACCCGTTATCCACATGCCTTCCTCTACAGTGTCCACCCTCTACCCGTTATCCACATGCCTTCCTCTACAGTGTCCACCCTCTACCCGTTATCCACATGCCTTCCTCTAGTATCCGCCCTGTACATGTTATCCACATGCCTTCCTCTACAGTGTCCACACTGTACACGTTATCCACATGCCTTCCTCTAGAGTGTCCACACTGCACACGTTATCCACATGCCTTCCTCTAGAGTGTCCACCCTGCACACGTTATCCACATGCCTTTCTCTAGAGTGTCCACCCTGCACACGTTATCCACATGCCTTCCTCTACAGTGTCCACCCTCTACCCATTATCCACATGCCTTCCTCTAGTATCCACCCTGTACGTGTCATCCGCATGCCTTCCTCTAGTGTCCACCCTCTACACATTATCCATGTGCCTTCCTCCAGTATCCACCCTGTACATGTTATCCACATGCCTTCCTCTACAGTGTCCACCCTCTACCTGTTATCCACATGCCTTCCTCTAGAGTGTCCACACTGTACCCATTATCCACATGTCTTCCTCTAGAGTGTCTACCCTGCACACGTCATCTACATCCTTTCATCTAGAGTGTCCATGATGCACACGTTGTCTGCCCAGGAGTCATTAGGCAGCAGGCTTAGTTATCAGCTCAAAACAACACTCTGCACAGGGCTTGTGCTACCCATGGGTCCTGGCCCGTCTAGCAGGTAAATGGGGCTACGTGACACCTATGGAGTCAGCAGGGAAAGCAGCACTGGCCCTGAAGCTGAAAAGGCAACTGGAGTGAGGGTCTGCAGAAGACCAGATATCCGGAGTGGTCTGATTTAGGATGAACATCTGCGAGCCACCACTGACAAACAGAGCGGCTGGCTGCTTGCTGAGGACAAAGCTGCCCACTTGGTAACTTACGGAGGCAGTGGCCTGAGGTGGAGATTAACCTGTAAGTGTCAGCAGTGGGTGCCTGGAGGCTTCACCAGCCGAGGAAACACACGCACGAAGGCTGGCATGCGGCCTGGCGAGAGTAAGGGTTGGTGCTGTTTGGACAGGCTAGGCTAAGGCAGGAGCAGCTCCCAGCAGATGCTCCTGCGCCCCACGCCAAGTCCAGGACTACGTGAGGACCAGCGGGCTCTTTTGGACAGAAGATGCTTCAAGATCACTGACGGGCTCTGGGCAAGCTTCCTGCAGAAACCAGCAGCACCAGAGATTCTGGCTTCTTGGTGAGGAAGGTGGGCACCACTGACATGCTCCAAGGCCAAGTGCACTTAGGGTAAGACTCTGGTGATGACAGAGAAGGCCGTGGCGCACAATATAGTCTACTACTCTTTCTGCCTGACCCACAATAGAGGAATTTCTAAAAACCAATGTTTTATCTTAGAATAAACCTTCTTATAGTGGATGTACTGTAAGAGAAAAACCCTAAAAGAGAATAATGTAGGACGTGTCAAGTGTTTTTCTGCCCTGAGTCAGACTGTCTCAGTAACAGTTACAAATGCACACCTACTGTGCGCCTCGCACCCCACAGGCTCTCAGCGCACCTCGTCGGGGTTCTTGGGACAGTCCCACACAGTGCTGACATCCGACAGCCAGGGAGATCCAGGCCTACAAACTTCACATGCTCACTCATACAAGTCACCATCTTGACATAGGGCCGTCATGCTCAGTGTGTCATCGCAGAGCCCATGCTGGCCGATTAAGTCAAACTGGAATTTACTGGAAGGAGCCAAGCATGATGGCACATGACTGTAATACCAGAGACTTGGGAGGCTGAAGCAGGAGACTCCCAAATTCAAAGCCAACTTGGGCAACTTCGACTCCATGTCTCAAAAAATAAAAAGGGCCGAGGGTGTGGCTCAACGGTAAAGAGGTGGCCTGGCATGCCCAGTGCCCTGAGTTTCATCCCCAGTCCAAAAATAATTAGTTACATTAAAAAACATTTTACTAGAAGGATAAGAATCCAAGGAAAAGGCTCAGAAAGAAGAGGAAGCAGAGCAGTCCCAGGCCAGCAGGCGAGGCGTGACGGGCTGTCTCTCACAGGCACCACTGTGATGCCAGCTAGTCCCGCCGCTTCTCCCCCGCGGCTACTCCCACAGCACTCGAGTTCTCTACGGGGCTGCTCTGGCCTCGCCTGGCCTCAGGCCCGAGCCAGGCTGGTGCAGGAGGACTCTGCGGGAGGGATAGTCCTCCAAGGAGACTCCTACAGAGGACGATGAGCAAACACAGACGATGGAGCGCACTCTCCTGCTCTGCCTTCCGGCTGCTGTGGCTCCCATCTGTGCCCACAGCACCAGAGTCTGCAGAGAACGGCTGCAGCCACGTCCCTGCGAGTCCCTGTGCCACAGGCCCTGCAGCACCTCCAGCTGCTGGGTGGTGCTGTCCATGACAAGCACCTAACACGTATTTATGGAAGGAACAAAAGTAACCTCCTTTTCCTGTGGGGCTAATGTTGTTTTATTTCCTTTTGCGCCCGTGTTTTTATTCTTGTGTTTTCTCTGCCCTTCTTCTTCTTCTTTCCCCCATGTCCAGGAAACACAATCCTATTAACCCTTTAGAGCTCGGTTGATAGCAATAAGATAGAGTGGGTAAGGTCGTGACTGCCAGAGTCAAATGACTTCAAGTGAAAACTGGACTCAACACTCTCTGCCTCTAGCTACGTTCCCTGGCCTGACTGAACACTAGTTTCCTCATTTGCTAAATGAAAAGAATAATCCAACCTCACAGGACTGAACGGAGCTAAAGCTTTCCAGACACAGTGCACTCACTGAAATAACTAGCGGCCAGCATTACCACTAGCACGGTGCGTTGTTCTTAGTAATTATTTCTCCTCTCCCAGCAGACTGAGCTCTCTGAGGGCAGAGACTATCTCCACTCATCTTTGAGAGGCCCACTCATTTTTGAGGGTTTCCTAACCAAATTACATTTATCCTAGCAATAAAAGAGGCGAAAGCAGCTTCAAATATAAAGTCTATTTCTTTCCAAAGTTGACACACAGAGACTCCTAAATCGCTTTTAGCAACATGTACCTGCACAGCCTTCCTCCATCCGAGGAAATATAAACACATCGGTCTGTGAGGTTTGTGGAGATGGAGACAAACTCATTGATGTACCCGGCTCTCCGCATCAGTCGGAACGTGTTCACCAGCTTCTTATGGTCACGGATTACCCCCAGGATGTTACCTACGCCAAAGAAGAAGAGAACAGGTAGAGATAAAAAATGAGCCTCATCTGATTTCAGTGGCCACGCAACAAGAATCCCAAGAAGCCCCGAGTGGTCACTTGAAAGCACTGTTTCCAGCAGGATGCTGCACAGTCGGCCTTGCTGTGATGAGTCCACACCACGGGTCCGAACCCTGGCTCCCTCACATCCTCGGGGTGCTGAGGAGAGGAAATGGGGTGCCCCACGTGAAGGCTGCAAGAGGCTCGGGCTACAGTGCAACCTAAGAGCTCACTCGTGGTAGCATCTGGGAGGCACTGGACGGATGAGGAGGTCAGGTAACAGCCCTGCCCAGCTCCTGGCCTTCCCGCAGCCGGCACTGCCGCAGGTAGCAGCTTCCAGACTGAGAGGGAGGGAGAAGCGAGGAGACCCATGGCTACGTGGCCGGGACAGGCACATCAGACAGGTACATGACCAGCAAGCTACGAGGAGAAAGCCCGGGCACATTGCTGGCAGCCCAGCCTCCCAGGGGCTTTGAAGCAAGGCGGGAAGAGGTATGTGAAAGAATCAACTGAAGTACCAGGTGCAAGGGAAACAGATTTTTATAGTCAAAGACACACTGCCATCGATCCCCCTCAGGATCCTCTCCCTTTCTTTGAGCACTTACCCTATTATCTTTCCCACTTTCTGAACAGCTCTGCAAGTCCCCTTTCCTGAGTGTCATTAGTTGCTCTTTCATGGCTGCCTTGATGTCTTGCATTGATTCAAAACGTTTCCCTTTCAAGGACATTTTGACTTCAGGGAAGAGCCAGAAGTGGCCTGGTGCCATATCCGGGGAATAAAGTGCATGGGGACACAGCATCATGTTTTTACGAGTCTGTCTTTCCATTGGAGAGCACTTGGCAGCAGAAGCCACAGTGTTTTTGATCACACTTCACAAGGACACTCATGAAAGAGGACTTTCAGAACTGCTTCAGAAAGTAGTGAGAAGGACAGGCTGTATCCAAAGCGAGAGGGAGTATTTTTGAGGGGGATAAATGGCAGTATGTTCTTATCCTAATAAATTTTTAAGATTTAAATGTTCACCGCACATTTTGATCACACCTGCCTGAGCCAGAGGAGATGAGCTACTTGCCCAGGCTGCTGAGAACTCAAAGATCAAATGGCTGAACATGTCAACTCCCTGCGGGGTGCTGTGACTGTTTCCGTAGGACTCAGGTATGGACTTGTTCCTACAGACGCCACATTGCACCTCCTTCCAGCCAGGGTATGCCAGCAGCTGGGGAAGGGCAAGTGTGCCCCTGCCCAAACAGCCGCCTCCTCTTGAAGCCCGGGGGGTCCAGCCAGCAGAGGAACCGCTCCGCTTCTCAGTTTTCCATCTTTAAATTGAGGTCCACCTGGGCCCAGAATCAAGGTATGTTTGTGCTCCAAATACAAGAACAATGACGGATTCCCTCACCCTGCTGAGGACAAATGTGTCTCTGGCATACCCACCATTGAGAAAGACGAGAAACACATTTGGGTAGGAGAGCTCTTCCCCACACAGGAGATTCACATCTTCCACGCCCAGGTTGCTGGCTAATTTAACAATGGGTCCATCTTCCATGTCAGTTGTGATGTGCGTCATCAGGGCCAAGTTTTTAACCAAACCACAGGCCTAAAAACAGAAGAGTGCCATTTCTAAGAATCCGCCTTAGGAATAGAAAATATGGCGTGTTTCTGTAAATACCACTCTGCTGTGGCAATGAAAAGCAGCATGACCTTTTAAGGGACGCTATGGCAGTTGACAAGAGAGACTTTAAAATACACGTCTGCTTTAACCCAGAGAAGTTTATCTTCAGGTAACAGGAAATGATGTAAAAGAGATTTGGTCACAGAGATGCTCACTGAAATCTATTTATAATTATAAATAGTGATAACATTGTAAGAGTCTAACAAGAAGAAATGGATTATATAAACTGTTACTCCCACACAATGGAACATCAAAGCCCCTATGATGATAATGCAGGAAAACACTGATAAATGTGGCTACATAAAAATTTTACACTCTGGTTGGAAACAAGAGACATCTTTAAGGTAACTGGCCAGAACTCTAACGATTCTTGGTCACGGAAGGAAAAGAAGAACCAAAGAATTGCTCCAGGCTGAAAGAGACTACAAAGGTATGGAGACAACATGGTGTGTGCTTTTGGATCAGAAGACCACCCTGGTGGGACAATGGGTGAAGGTGAGTAGGGCTCCAGATTGCACTGTCAATGTTAATTTTAGGAGGTTGAGAACTCTGCTTTGGCTATGTGAGACGTCACATTTGGGGAATCCAGCTGAAGGATTAGGGAAAATCTTTGTACTATTTTTGCAACTTTGTTATATGTCTGGAATTATTTCACAATGAAAAGAAAATAACAAATATTTTCAAACTTCCATACGACCAATTAGATAAAAAACAAAAATATCATTAAGGACAGAATGTAACAAACAGAATACATACTCAAGACATGTGATATATAAAGACTATACTTTAATTCTTAAAAACCATCTGCTATGGCAATGTAAAAAGTAGGCACATTATTGAAGTTAGCTGAAGCAATCTCTGGGATATTTAGTGTATCCAAGTTGAAAAACCGCACATATTTAGCGTAAATTTCCATACGGCTTAAGGTAAGTTAGAATAATTTCTAAAACTCACAACTCTGCGTGAACACCTATTTTTCACCTACTCAAGTCATAACAGATTTCTATGCTTCGGATCCTACACTTTTTACTCATTACAAATTAACTTATTTATTCATTCAGCACATATTCATGAGGCCTCCACTCTGATGCTTTAAGAGCATCAAAGGCGTCAAGGTCCCTCAAGAGTCCTCACGTTCTTATCCCCTCTTCATCACAACGTGTGATTCTTAGGATAAACTAAAATAAGCAAGAGAGATGCGGACATGGATCTCTGTAGCTAAGATGCTGAGACAAAAGCTTCTGCAGGCACTGCCCTTGGAATGATACAGATGTAGTCTTAGCTGCATCAGTAGTTCTTGTGAGAAAAGTGGCTAATCCATGAAAACAACAGCCTGGGGGATGGGAGCAGGAGCAGAAGTCCCCAGTCCTCCACCCAGGAAGCCTGCCCTCTGGCCCTGTGCAGACTCCTCGGGGACCTTACCTCTCCTTCAGGAGTGTCTGAAGGACACAGCATTCCCCACTGAGATGGCTGCAGGGAACGAGGACCACTCACTTTTCTGGTTTTTTCAAACTGGGAAGAGATTCTTGTCATCATGCCCAGTGCGGATATATAGGACAAGCGAGACAGCACTTGAGTCACACCCTGGCGGTCCATTTTAAATCTCTTCAGAGACCAGTTTCCCTGTGGAGAGAGGAAAGACATGAGATTACCCCTAACCCTTTCTCGTGTCCCCTGACACTGAGCAGTCACTCTAAGAAGTTCACAGTAGAAACTGCTGGCCTATGAAATTACTGCTATGATACATCTCTGGAAATCAAAATGTCATGACTGAAGTTAAATCTTAGCTAGGCCACTTGCTGGCATTTCCTCAGAATAGGATGAATGTGAACTACGTCCTGCAACACCTCAGACTGCTGCACTGTGGCCTCACCCCAGTCAAGCAGGCATCTTCTGAGAAACTGCACTGAACCAGCCACTTCAACCACAGTGTGCCAGGGGAAGAGATGGGTTAACTTATACAATTGCAGCAATTTCTGCATGTTTAAAGTAAAACCAGTCTGAGCTCACAGAGACTCGCATATTGGAATGTGTTATTACTCAGATGTCTTCCAAAGTTGGGCTTCATTCAAGGAAAACACAACAGAAAAATGATGAATACAATTCCTAATTGAGGCCTGAGGAATCTTAAAAATTATATACTACCAATGGCGAACCTTTTAGAGCTTTCAATGAAAACAAACACCCCACTGCGGCAGGCATGCCATAGTTTTGCCATCACTGTTGTATACATATCTACATTAAGAAGTAGGTACTATAGGTATTACATTCTATTCTGGGGCTATCATGTCAACATTAAAATAGAGTCAAAGTAAATCTTGAACCTACCATTAAATATTGCACATTAAACATATTAGTTCCACATATTAAATAATATTCTCAAAAATATAAATTCATAGTAACATGAGTTAACAGTAGAAAATAGTATGCATCAAAAAAGGAAAGTAGAAAATAAATGTAAAAAATAACAACTGACTCAATTGTCTTTCTGATTCCAAAGAGAAAAATGTGTTGCAGTTCTCTGAGCTCCTTTAACAACCCAATGGAAGTGAAGAACACTTTCTGGAAAGAAACGTGGAGGACATGAACCGTAATTTACAAGTAATTTCAGGAGCGGATGCAAGGATCCAGCTTGAAAATCCTTGTAGTGCAACAGTGCCACAGTTCCAGGAGACTGGCTCTGTGTTTAGATCAGGACATGTGGCTCTGGGAGGGCTCCCAGGCGGAGTGCAGCTTCATCTCTGCTACGGTAAAGATCTACACTGGAGAACCTTGAGTTCTTGATAACATGGAAACCTTCCCCATCACAAAACAAAGAAACACAGCAAACGTGTACCCCTCAAATTAGAATCCTGTGCAGCTTATTCAGTTAACTCCTTTTATCTTTGGAACTAGAATAAATCTAGTAAACGGACTTATGCCTGGAGAGGAAGAGTAAATAAGGTAAATAAATAGTTAGCACTGAGCCAAAATAATGCGGCAGCTGTTGGCAAACAGGAAGTAGGTGGGGAGCTGAGCCAAGATGCTGGGGAGAGAGCATGTGTCCTATCCTGTAGGAGCATCACAAAGGGAGGGTGGAAACAGACATGGAGTCTGAAACTGCTCCTTGGAGAAATCGGATTTGGGGAAAGCACCCCACAATGACAACAGATTGACCCTTCCCCATCGCCTTCAGACTGGCCACACTGCCACGGAGGCATACTGCTGACTTTGCTAATAAGCAGTCCCTCGGAGAGGTAAAGCAGAGTCACTTAGGGCTAAAGAACTATTGCAACAGTAGTAAGGTGACCTGGAAATCATGCACTGGAACGCAGAAGAAGCAGTTCTAACTTCCTCACACACTCAGGACTGACCTCCTGCAACTTGGGCCTCTAGGCAGGCAGAGGTAGGCAGACCTCGCCTTCACCCACCGCCATCCCTGCAAGGCTGCTTACCAAGCCCCAGGCGAACGTCCCAAGGCCAGCTCAGAAAAGAGTTTGCACTATGATTTCACTGCGACCAGAATGATTATGCTGGGCCACAGGACTCTTTGCTGGGTGTGATCTCATCCATAATGCGGATCGTATTTCTAGCTTGCGACGTGAGCCAGACTCCATCAGATAGACCTCCAGTGGCAGTGCCCTCCCGGCGGCCAAGCCCTATCTGATAACCTCCTATGAACAGCCCGAGGCCGGATGCACAGCAGCTGCCAGCACCAATTCACGTTCAAGGAGGGACAGCTGACAGGCCTCGGGGACTACAAACCTACTGAGAAAGGAAACACATTTGCATTGTTTAGATGACAGGTGCCGATTAATAAACCTGTCTGAAATGTCAATTTAATACAGAAAATAAAGGGGGAAAGTCATCAGTGAAAAGAGTGGCTACTAATAGTTAAACTAGAAGACTTTTCCCCCATCTATTTCCTTATTGCCTAACAGAAAGGGTGGATAATTTGGAGGAATGTTATAGAGAAATCCTTCCTTGTCTGTGGGAGAAACGACCCAAGGTCCTCCTTAGATGTCTGAAGCTGTGGAAAAGTACAGAACCCTATACACCTTACAGTATTTTCTGTGTACACACCTAGGACAAGTTTATATGTTAGGTACAGTAAGAGGCTAACAATAATAATAATAAAATGAGAAAATTATACTGTAATAAAAGTTATTTAAAATTTATAAATTGTTTATTTCTTGACTATTTCATTTAATATTTTCAGAATGCAGTTGACCATAGGTAAATGAAACAGTGACAAGCAAAACCACGGCCGGGAGTGCCGACGGTTACTACAGTAATAAAATTAATACTGAGAACACAGAAGTTTCAGACTATTTTTCATAGCAAAGATTTGTTATTTGTATGCACTCTTTAAAAAAAACGTATCCACCCACCCATCCACCTATTACCCCTCCCCAGCCAGATATCCACCCCAGCTACCCATCTCACTCTCCCAGATTCTCAGGCCCTCTCCACTCCCGCTCCACCACGCAGACGTGAGCCGCCTGGCACAGGACTCACAGTGGAGATGGCGTTCACCATGCCGTTGGTGATCTGGTCTTGGCGCATGTGTTTCACCACATCAAACTGGGCTGCTCTTTGTTTGGGAATCACTTGGTCTGCAATCTTCTTCATTTCGGAATTAAATTTTTTGAACAAATCTTCAAAAAGAAGAGATAGAAGCTAAAAGAAAAGAAAAGAGAAATATGTGATGATCTTTCAAAAAGCATCACAGGGTTACTTTACCATGCATGCTTAGGTCTTGATTAAGGTCTTGTTACCAAAAAAAAAGACAAAGCAACTGTTAGAAATAGAAAAAAAATTTATCTTAAAATGTATTTTGATCTAGTGGTCCATAATTTTCTATGTGCCTACACTACTGTAGGTACTGGGAATAAGGGTACAGATGATGACATAATCCCTACACTCAAAGAGCTTAATTTAGACCAGTCACTCCGGGATTTTTAGATTTCACTGACCAGTAATCTCATTTTTAATTTTACAAATAAAGACACTGATACCAAAAAAAGAAAAGAAAACAAAAAAAGGAGGGGAGGGCACTGCCACAAAAGAGTCTGACGACACTAAAGACGAGCTGCCGTTTGAAAGCTCCTGGGTCGCTGGTACAACCTCTCAGGAACCAGCTGTCCTCTCTACTCAGCCCACTGCCCCGCGGTAGCTTCCTTCTTAGGCATGGCCCAAGTGAGGGCTTGGACGCCAGCAGGTGTAGTGCTGTCCTGAGCACTGTCCAGCACAACTGCTGGCACTCCTGCAGCCTCTGACCAGTGGGGCCAGAGCAGAGCCCAATCATCTGCATTTCTAACTCATTCCTGGGCAAGCATGAGCTGCTGCTAGGAGGGGCACTGTGAGAATCGGTGCCCTACAGTAACAGGTAAAGACTGAAAAGCGCACAAACCATACATCCTGAGATGAACTGTGGCACACGTATATACAGAACACTACCACATGATACAAATGGACAGAAAATAACTAAACACAGAACAATAGCTCCATCTGAAAACGTGATACTGACTCAAAGAAATCAGCGTACACATAAATTAATTGAAGCAAAATCAAAGGATTGTAGGACTAGAGAGGTAAGGCTTTTGGAGGGAGTAAAAGGGTCAAAATGATCAAGAGATGACAGACGTACCAATTCCCTCGAACCAATCTAACTATGATGTATGGCAAACATGTACTATACAAAAATAAAAGAACACTCCAGAACAACTACACTATATTGTTTAGGAAGTATTAGGTGGTAAAGCTGTAAAGAAAAGTGAGGACATGAATGCCATGAGAGACAAAATGAGCTGCAATCTGAAGGCCTTCTCTGGGTCCCGAGAGTACACAGCGCGAATGGGGCTCCACACTCACTCCCGAGTCTTCCCCTGCAGACACAGGAAAGGCTGCCGGTGGAAGACCTGAGAAGACTGCTCTGTCAGAATACGGGCAGCTGAACTCTATCTGCTGCCCTGTAGTCTTTCCTTCAGTGCCAGGACGGCCCAAACCCCTTCTGTCCAGAGAGGGCTAGCAGGAGCATAACCTGCACTCGGGATGGAGGCAGAGCTGTCCCACCTTGAGAGCAGAGGAATCTCCCTCACTCGCCACAGACCGCACCAAGTCATGCAGCAGAGTCACGCAGCAGTTCACCGCAGCGGAGACCAGCAAGCCCTCTGGCCACTAGTTCAGGGAAGGTTCCATGCCGAGGGGGAGAGGAGGAGAACGAAAGCCATCCTTGCATGTGGGAGGAGCAGGAAGACGACACAGCATGGCCAGGTCCCACAGGTAGGGGCTGGAGACGGAATGCTTTCCTTTGCAGAGTGGGGAAAAGGAGAGAAGGCCCATTCTCACCACTCCTACTCAGGAGGCGCGGTAGAGTAGCAGCCAGTTCAATGGGCAAGGAAAAGGAATCAAGATATAAATGTTGCAAAGGAAGCAATGAAATGGTGTTTAGGTGCAGATGACACATTCATCCACATAGAAAATCCCAAGGAACCTAAAGGAACTCTCCTGGAAAAAACAAGTGCAAGTCCACAAGATCCAAGGCCAAGAAACAAAAACCAAATGTATTTAAAACAATGCTAAGAAATTCTTAAAAATCTCCCTGGAAGAAATACATAATTCATGGATTGGAAGATTAAAAATTTAGATGTCAGTTCTCTCCAAACTGACCTAGAGATCCAAATGTAATCAATAATTACTGGGCATTTATTTATTTATAAAAATGGAGAGGACAATTCTAAACTTTAAGTAAAAACATTAAAATTCCTGAATTTATTATGATACTCAAAAGAAGAAAAACTCCACCATCTTTGGAGAAAACTGGAGAACTAAACTATTATTCTGCAAACTGCCTTTCTCATATAAATGAGGTCTCAGGATAACTAAAGACATGATAATGGAAAGTATTTATAAAAATTTCTAGCTAATAAATGCATTAGAATGAAAATATTAGAAAATGACTATTTGCATGTCCTAATGAAATAATGGATAACAGAAATGACCCCCACAAGCTGCTAAATAAAACCAGTCATCAAAAGAAAGACTGATGAAGGACTAGACAGCGGTGAATCAAGGGCCCCAACACCTACACCAAGTCCAATGGTACAAAAAGTAGATATAACCAGACCTGTCTTTCTTGATACGACAAACACCACCACATTCATGTGGTGCTCCAGCCAGGGGGATGAAAAAAACCCAAAAATGCTTTCAATAGCTTCTAACTTCTAGATTTAACTACTGGTTTACAAAAACTTCAGGAGAGAGGGTTTCCAAAGCATATGTATAAAATTACATATACAAATTTAGTTGTCAACTTGACTGGTTATGGGATGGACAGATAGCTGACAAAGCATTACTTCTGAGTATGTCTATCAGAGTGTTATTTCTGGAAAAGTTTTTTGCCCCCTTTCTTTTATTTACTTATTTTTCTTGCTACTGGGGTTTGAACATAGGGCCTTTTCACTAAGCTACATACCCAGTCCCTTTTTATTTTAAAATAGGATCCCACTAAATTATTAAATTGCCCAGGGTAGGCTCAAAATTGTGTTCCTCCTGCTTCAGTCTCTGATGTGCTGGGATTAAAGGTGTGAGCCACCATACTGGCTGGATACTGGCATTAATTACTAAACTGAGTGGGGAAGACCCACCCTGTCAGGAAGGTGGGCCAGGACAGAGCAGAAAGGCGAACCCATGCCCTCCTGCAGCAGGGACACCCATCTGATCCAGCCCCTGGGTCTCAGAACTCCAGGACCCTCCTGCCGCTGGCCCCCAGGCCTTGCAGCAGTGGGTCCCGGGCTCTCAGGCCTTTAGCCTGGGACTGAGTTATATCATCCGCTCCCATAGTTGGCAGGTCTCTGGATCTGGACCAAACAGCATCACCAGCCTCCCCAGTTCTCTACCCTCCAGACAGTAGATCACAGGGCTTCTCCGCTTCATAGTCATGGGAGCCATTCCTGTAAGTTCCTTCTACCTGTCTATCCATCCATCCATCCATCCATCCAACTCTCTACCCTCCTCCTACTGGAACACAAGCAGTGGCCTCTATCATACACACAAAACAGAAGACACCAAGGGCCAGGCTGGCCTGAATTCCTGACTGCTAAGACATGGGTGGTTGTTTTAAGCCACTGCTCTGGTGTAGCACAGGAGGACACGGTAAGAGACAACCAGAAGACTAGTTATCTAAAGTTATCGCACAAAGAGGAAAAACTAAGTATGTGGCTTTTTACAAATAAAGAACAGATATTTCAGTAATACCCGCAACAGATAATACAAATACTAAATCCCCCGGCATAATTAATCACATTTTTTTCCTTTGTAAAGAAATATTTTCTTTATGGAGCAAGAAAAAAGTTTAATTTAAGGTTAACTAACAAAACATTAAAGTACTATGAGGGCACTATATTTACACTAATTTCTTACTCAAAGAAAAATTCTGAGGTGCAGTGACTTTTTTTAAGCTCAAGCTTTGCTAAATTCCACACTGACTACATTGCTGAATATTATAATGGACCCGTAGTTTTCTGACTCTTAATGAAGAAGACACTCAAAGCAAGTGAGTCTCCTCTAGGTAGTAAACTGAAAAAAGAATTCCCCAAGGGTGACGAGCTCTCAGGCTTCTCACTTTAAGTTAGACACGTCCTTCCGCTCTGCTACTAAACCAACTTTGCACACACAGTGGCCGGGATCTTGGCCCTGGATTTCCTGACTGTCCCAAGTGTTCTGAAAGAAAACTCCCTCCTCAGAGGGCTTAATCCTTTCTTGCAGGCGGGCCCAGCGGTCTCGCTCAGGGAGAGAAAGACTGTGGGAATGGAGCAGGTGCAGGGCGGGAGGCGATGAAGAAGCCGTTTCGCACTTCCTGTGGAAGTTGGCAGAAGGGACTGAATGAGTGTCCTGGACAGAATCAAACGCCCTCAACCTCGAGCACAAAAGCTCAGTTCTCTTTATTGAGTCCCTTGCACTTAGACACTTTTGTCTCAAATTATGACAAAGTTTCTTTGGATCCCACTGAATTTTTTGTAGACCTCTGATCTAAACACAAAGAAATGGCCCGGGTACTAAACAAATACGAAGCAAGGGCACAGTCAACAGAAAAGCTGTCTCATTAGTAAATTTCTCCATTTAAGGAAAATAATGTTGTCTGGTTACCAGAGCAGTGAGAGAGTGCAAGGCCAAGCCACACGTTCAAGCATATCACCTAGGTCAGGAGTGAAATGATGAAAGGGAAGGAGAGGGGTGACAGGGCTCAGTACCTCTCCAGGCCAAGGGACGTCTGTCCACCTGCCTGAGGCTGGAGCACTGTTGAGCAAATCACATTCAAGGGAAAACGCTGACAGCTCATCAATTGATTTTCAATGAAAATGCTAAAAAAATTAATAAAGAAGTTAAGCTGCTGAAATACAGTTTCACCAATTAGCTTAATGTCAGAGAATTCTAATTAGGTGTCTTGAGATTGCTATTTAGTGTTTAAGCCTTCAGAGTGCCAAATTCTCCTTTTCACACAAACTGGTTGCAAAATTAAAGACATTAGGCAGCCTTAATTACATTATCAGAACAGCTGGGATTAGGCAATCTCTGAAGTCAAGACGGCATTCTTTTGTCCCGGGGTGGAAATCCCTGGCTTTCCAGGGTGCCGGATTTTGGTGCCATTCCATATCTCACCCAAACAAAGCAAGCTGCATTAGAAACAAAAAATTTGCAGACAAAGAATAGAGTAATGCCCAGCAAATAATGAACACATTACCGAAAAAGAAAAGGCAGGTGAAAAGATTAAGCCTGCGCCCGGTAGGTTTTGCTAACACCTCTACTGGCGGCCAGCCTGCCAAGCCTCTGGTGGCGGACAGGACGGAAGCCCGTGAACTGAGGGCCAGAGGAGACAGCACCGTTATCTGAGGCCCAGGCACATTCAGGCTCCTCCTCCCAGGGGGTACGAAATTAGCTGCTATTGTTTTGACACGTTTTTGCCAACACAATGCCTTTTATGTCTTTACGCTGTTTATAAAGTGATGTTTTCTTGCACAGGGGAGCCCTCTTTTTAATTCTCATTTCTTAAGTAACAGGATAGTCTCTCCTTCCACTCTTCCTACTTCTTGTGTGTCTAAACCACCAACTTTTTAAAATGGACTCACAGCATAACTTTTTCGTATGAAAAATTAGTGAAACTTGGAGCTGGTGCTGGTGGAGATGCCACGAATCTTCCTTACATGTGGTCAATCTGGATGTGGTAGAAATGGACCCGCTCCACATCAGCCACTGAGACCAGAGCCTCCCACAGTCCAGACACTGACTTTCCTAAACTGCCGTGGCTTCTGAGTTCATCACTTGAGTTGCAGCCCTGTCTGCTGCTATCATCCCAGGGACCAAAGCTTTCTACACTGAAACTCGGGTCACAGCACTCTCCCGATTACCAACTGCCAATGGTTTCCCACTCTGGGTAAAATCAAATCCAAACTTGGAGGAGCTCCAGAGCTCCAGATAACCCTGCCTGGTGTCCAATGTCATCTCACCCTACAGCACCCTCACTCCCACCAGCCTACCTGTCCCGCAGGCCCAGGGAGAGGTGCACCTGCTTGTGTCTCTTGCTGAAATTCAGTTATGTGACACTGCCTTCTCCTTGAGTTCAGCCTGAATGTGTGACAGGGTCTGGCTTAGAATACATTACTTTTTCAAGGAGATCTTCCATGATCATCCTGACAAGAGTAACACCTTCAGCAACACCCCAGTGCTCTGTCCAAGTGGAGAAAAGCATGACCCATACTCTAAAAAGAGAATGACCCCAAAATGGCTCAGAGGGCAGAATCAGCAGACAAGGATTTTAAAGCAGTCATTAAATTTCAAAGATGTAAATAAACGTATGATTGCAATGGATGAACCAACAAGAAATCTCAGTAGGGAGACAGAAGCTATGCAAAAATATCCAAATTCAATTTTTAGAATTAACAAATAAAATACATTGACCACTAAATTAGCTGGATGAGTATAACAATGTATTAGAGATGACATTAAAAACAAAAGTTAGCGAGCTTGAAATTAGATCAATAAAAATAAGCCAATCTAAGGAAAGAAAAAAATTCTAAAAAATTAACAGAATGTCTATACTGAAAGGTTTAATAGTATAACTGGAGTCAGAAGAAAAGGAGATAGAGAATAACATGAAAAAAGATATTTGAATAAAGCCTGAAAACTTCTCAAATTTAGCGAAATGAATTTACAGATTTAAAAACTTAGTAAACCCCAAGAAAACAGAAGAAAAATCACACCAACATAACACTTTAAAACCAAAGGAAAAACAAAATATATTAACAGCAGCCAGGTGTCTATTCTAGTGCTTTCATTTAAAGGTAATTTGTGACTGAAATACTGAAACATGAAGTTTCAAAGATTTTTATACACTTGGTCACCAGTGAAGGGGATTGTTATGGCTTGTGGCTAGATGTCCTCCAAAGCCTCATGTGCTCATACGTGGGGCTTTTCAGAGATGGCTGGATCTAGAGTGTGTGATACTGGGATCAAGGGTGGGTGATGACTAAATCAGTCCACTGATGGGTTTGGCAGAGTTCTGAGAACAGATAATGGGAAGGTCACCTGGGTGGGTACAATATAAGGGACAGAAAGAGGGCTGTTTGTGGCTTGCTGCTTTGCTGCCCACCATGGACTGCTTCTCCTCTGCCAGGCCGCCCTGCCTTGGAGCCAGCCAACTATGGACTGAAACCTCTACAAACTGTGAGCCAATTAAACCTTTCCTCCTTTAACTTTGGGTGTCGGGTATTCTGTCTCAGCAATGAGAAAAAAGTAACTAAAACAGAGATACATACTCTCAATATAGCACTGCTCAACTAAGACTAAAACTAGAGATGTCCTCCCTCACCTATTTCTATAACATCTCTGAGTTAAGGGATAGTTTGTTTATTCTTTCTCTCTTACTAGACAGCAAGGATTAGGAGAACTGCGGCCTTTGTGTGTGCTATTCCCCCAGTAAACTCAGTACCTAGGAGTATGTCTAGAACATAACAGGTGCTTAATAAACAATTGTTAACTGAATAAATGAGATTATTTAAAGTCATATTTTACTTCTGACATTACAGGGAATGAAGGTAAAGATCTCAACAAAAGATATAATTTAGGTAACATCCTATCAACATATTTAAAGAATTAATGTACATTTTTCATAGTTAAAGAAATTTTTAAGTCTAGGACACAGTAAACCATGTGTAAAAAGTTTATAGAGTGTAAAAAGTTTATAGTGCAAACATGCTATATTCCAAATGTCTCTTCTTACCTAAAATGATCAAACTACCTTTTATTAAAGAAAATAAAAGAGGAATTCTGACATAAACAACTAAATCACCTGTCCTGCCAACTCCAACCGCTTGTTCCCATAGTAGTCTCTGTCATCGACTTTATTGTCTCCCTGGGCCAGAATGACTCTCCGCACCATCACCGCAGTGTAGATGCACTTGGCTCGGAAATTGAATTCCTTGACCTGCAACGCAGAAATCACAGAAAAGTTCCGAGAAAACGTATACTGAACTGTAAGGTGCCTTAAGCAAAGAACCAGTGTTGTGCGGAAGCTCCGAGTTGCTATGATTCCTCCTGGTTGGTGCTGAGGTCACCAAGAGGTGAATCTGTGCACCCAGCGCCCTGGGTGTTCTTCCTAGGAAGGGGCTGCGGCCTGCCCTCCCTACCTAGGCACCTCACACCACTCCTTCCTGCACGGCTCCGACCAGGAGAAACCATGCCAAGCCGGGGCTGGCCCGCTCCTTGACAGAACACTCTGGGTCTGGAAGACAGGCCAGGCAGAAAGTGCGTCGGGCTTAGACCGGGTGATGAAGCCACCCTGGAGAGACTCCCAGCAGAGTCTCTGCAACTATCTCTCTGGAGCCCGGGGGGACTGGGCCCAACTCGAGGGTGAGTGCGGCAAACCTCAGACCCGCGGGAGACACAGTATGACATTAAGCTCTGGAAACATTTTTACACAGGGACGACAGCAACAGGACTCCAACATCATCCCCACAGAAACCCTTGAGTGGATGCGGGATAGATGAGTCAATCTGCTGCTCGTGTTCCGGACAAACCCTCAAGCCCACAGGCGTGAATCCAGCACAGTCAGTAAGTTGAGTCAAACCTGGTAAAACAACTGCACTGGTTTGCTGGGGAGATGAAAACCCTACATCTAAACAGAGGAATTCTGAGTGTGGCCTGAGCTTCTGCTGTTGTAGGAAGATTTCACAGGCTTTCCATAAAGGATACACACTAGTGTAAAATTTCCTTCTCATGTGCCTTAATCACTCAGCAGAAGCCTAATGAGATCTTTTTTATTAAGCTTATCACTGTGACAGAATAGCTCAGCAGATCCTGATTAGAATGGCGGCAAGCATTCTCCATCACTCATTTTGTTGCTGCTGTTAAGGACTTTCACAGGGTGTTAGGATTCCACATGTGTTCCAAAATGTTCATTTTCCTTCAAAGGAAGTTTTATTTCTTCTCTGGGTCAATTTATTCTCCATTACTAAGAGCTTTGGAATGTGTTAAAAGAAATTAATTGGAATGTTGCAAAAGAAAAAGTAGGCCTAAAAGCTACTTTGTCATCTTGTAACCACAAAACAATTTTATCATCAAGAAAGGTCTTTAAAAAGTAAAATCTCTTGTCCACCTTCAAAAACCCTTACAGATAGAACACCCATTACCACAGTGCCTCACAGCTATGAACAGTCTGCATTCTCTGTGGCTCATTTTATCTTTCTGATCTCAATGAGAAAAGCTACCTTTTCTAGTTGGATTAATTTGCTTATGAATGAGAAAAATGAAGCAAATTTTCATTGACAAGGTCTTCAACTTGCAGCTAAGCCCACTTCACATTGACCTCCTGCATCCGCAAATGCTGGTAGATTCTCCTGAGACACATACATGAGGCACAGCGGATATATACAGCCAATGCCCCTGTGGCACTTAGTGAGGCACTAGAACCCTAGCTCATGTCACCTCGCTCTGCAACCACTATGTACTGACAAGCAAACCCGAGGTTTGCTTTGGAATGGCTTAGCTGTTCGCACAGTTTTTCAGGATGAGTCTCAGAGGCACAGGGACAGCGGGAATTGACATCGCTTTTTGGTACAGTACCAATGACCATTCAGACACTCCTTTGTGGGATGCTAGCCTATGGAGTAGAAAGAAAGAACAGTAGAACCCTGGGGACGTTTAACACCACCTTGAAGGAAAAGCGGGGTCCAAGCTAGGATGCAGTCTAACACACTGCAGAGGAGTGCCGTGCACCAGAGTCACGTGCAGGGCGGGGCTGCCCTAGAGTCCAGTCAGCAGGTCCTGGGTGTCACACAGGCTACTAAAGCACGTGGCTCTTTGAGCTGGGAGCTGCTCTTCTGCCTTGCTGCAGACGCCTAAACCAGCGCTTTCCATATGCTCATCATCTTCAAGTTCCAGTGTCCAGTCCTGCTTTATCTTGGTAATATTTATTCATTCAATATTTTTGACCATCTTTAAGCAACTCATTTCAAAGTAAGCTTCATCTTATGTAATAATTCCACAAAATCAGATGCCACAAAAATACAATTGATGTGCAACTTGTATTCTTTCTAAAATGTACTAACTATTTAAATCAAACATCCCTGTATCTCTTAAAACTATTCTGGAAAATGAAGGTATTTTTCCTGATTTATCCATTCTGACTTTACTCTTCATTAGATTATGTGGAACCGAATTTTTAAAATGGTAATTCCGGCTCATGGTGAAAGCACGTAGGCTGATCTTTACCACACGAACCCAGACAGCATCAGTGCGGCAGCCCTCCATGCACTTAGGTTCCGTGATGCTCTGAAAGTTCTCCACGATTACTCGGGAAGGACAGACACACCTCCTAATGAAGACCATGGCCCTGTGGGCAGCTGGGAACACACCTTTACATAGATTACACTGCTGAAACACCACAAGAGCCCTGCGAGGAAGCAGCATTAAGTATCTTCACTACAGTGACGAGAACGCTGAAGCTTAGAAAAGTTAAACTTTGTCTAAAGAAAATCAGGAAGTCAGAAACTAGAATTTCAACAATATCTTTGGCTCAACAGTTTATTGTTTCCACTGCCCATTTTTGCTTTCTTGAGTCTCAAGCCATCTTTCCAATCATTCAAAAGAGCTTAAAATTCAGTTGAGACCCAGACAGACTGTTGAGAATTTTCTGGTTCTTTGGATGACATCAAGGACACATAAATGCCACTGAAGGGCAGCACCAGAGACTTGTATGATTTGCTCACAAGGTGTCTTAATATAAGAAAAAGTATTCTGAATGCAACCAGGTGGCTCTCTGCTCTTCCACAGAACCCTCAACTGTCTGTAATTGCATAATCTGACCCTGAGGTACATTTGCAACCCCTGCATTAGAGTGCATATAAATGGCAAACGGGGTGACTCTGATTTAGAAAGAGTAGCACCTATGTTAAATGGGGAAGAGATGGCTCTTGCCAACACCCTCCATGCCAACATGGCTGATCTGTTTGGTAAGTTAATAAAAAATAAATACAAGCACTAGTTCAAAGGTTGGAAGACAGATTCTAGTCCTCTATGTAACTACTAATCAGCTGGGGGGACAAGGCAAATCATCTGCCTGGTATGGTCACAAGGACCTTCACTGTGAGTGATGTAGGCTCAACATGTAAATTGCAAAAGCCAAGATCTGGGGGATGAACTTGTTCAGTAAGTATTTCAAAAGTATTTATTACAATGACGGTTGTATTTAATGACAAAGAACGGTACTTAAAATGGTAAACATGGGTATACACTGTACCACAATAAATAAATGTATATGGGAAAGACGCTGTAAACATATTTTAATTTACTTTAAAAACATACAACACACCAGCTCTGTCCTCTGAAGCCACAAAATCCAGCAGCAGCACTAATATAAACTGTACGATGGAAAGGACCACGAGAGGATAAGGATGAAGGTGGTGGCAGCGACAGGGCTAACACTCTGAACACGGGGAAGCCGTGGGTTGCAGAAGGTGGCTCCCAGTGGGCACACAGTCCTCCCAATTCTCTCTGCAGTAACAGACTTTAAAGAGCACAGTGTCCGGGACTCGGCAGCACAAATTCACAGATCCCACAACCGTTATCCACAGCTGCAAAGGGCTACTCACCGGTACGTGGGTCAGAATGGTAGACGCCAGGAGCTCTCTTGCTTCTTCTATCTTGGTTTTCTTTGGTCCACCTCCCCACATCCTTTGCCTCCTCACTTTATTCCCTATATATTTTAATGCCTATAAAAGCAGATAAGAGTGTTTGAATGTCATCACTGGAGATCATTTATTAAGCACCAACTCACAATATTATACACAGTAAGCACAAAAGGGGAGAGAACTAACAGCAGAGCTCCGTAAGGGCCTCTGAAAGCTGCGTCGGCAGTTGAAAATCAGCACTTACCATGAATCAGTGACAGAAGAGCACAGCACACTGCCTGGCACACTGGCTCCCTTTTTATTTTAAAAATGTTTCTCCTCCTCTAAAATTGACACATGATTATTGAGGGAAATTTAAAAAATACAGGTAAGTGTGAGTGTGTGTGTAAAATAACCATTAATCATTCACACAGAGAGAACCAGAGCTAACACTGTGGGACAACATGTTTTCCTCTTAAAAAAAAAAAAAACCACATAAGACCTCTACACCAAAAGCTAAACTCACTGCTGAGAGAAAACAAAACCTAAATAAATTGAAGGTTATAATACTCCTAACAGGCCTGTTTTGTTTTGTTTGAGACGGGGCCTCACTCTGTGTTTCAGGCTGGCCTTAAGCTCATTACAGAGCCCAGACTGGCTTCAAACTTGCAACAGTCCTGCCTCAGCCTCCCCAGTGCAGGGATTATAGCCATTTGCTACCATAGCCTGCAACAGGCCTCTTACGAAACAAAAGATCGGTTGGTTCTGAAGTTATAGATCATATAATTTACATAACAACACAATAAATAGCATAAATATTGAAAAAAAAAAGCTGGAGTATTTACATTACTTGATTCCAACTACAGAGTTACAGTAATCAGAAGAGTGACACTAGTCTAACAGACAGGTTGACAAGAACAAGACCAGAAATAAACTCACGCTCTAAGGCCAACTGATTTTTCACAAAAGTGCTAAAACAATTCAATGAGGAAGAAGAAGTCTTTCCAACAAATGGTGGGGGAACAACTAAATATTCATGCAGTTAAAAAAAAATTTAACCTTAACCTGTACCTCATCCCATTTGGAAAAATAAGGACGGATTTTAAATCTAACATAAAAACTAAAACTGAGGCTTCTACAAGAAATTGTAGACTGTTCCTGACCTTTGGGGTAGGCAGATTTTTTAAAACAGGAGATAGAAAGCAATAGCTGTAAAGGACAACTGAGTAAAGAAAATGAAGAAATGATTTGAACTCTTCACAAAAGAAAACACCAATGACCAACACACAAACGTGAGTGTTCAACGTCATTCCTTATCAGGAAAATGAAAATCTACACTACAATGTGTACACACCCACACCCCCACCAGGACCCCGACTTTCCCATAAGAAGAAGTCTTAAGAAGATGGCCATTCGGTTCTTGTTTTGTACCAACCATGCACTTTTTAAGGCGGTACCCTTGATTCTGAAGCCTGGAACTCCCACCCCAGTGACTTGTGTGGTAAATTCCTTGCTCAGGCTGCAGAACATCGACAGATGCCTGGAGAGCCACTGGAGCCGGTCCTGACCTTTCTTCTTTCTCTGCTATTTGAATTCCCTGCACATAAGAACTGAGTGGGTTCACGCGCCTTCGTGTCATACTGTATTTTCACGACCTACTTACATGCACATTTTAGACTGCTCGTGGGAACTCTGTAACCATTCTCTTTGACCCTCGACGACTGGTACAGCGCCTGCGACTGAAGGGAACGCCCTCCCTGGGATCAGATTTGGATGTCTCATCCCTGTTCAAGGCCAGCAGAGTGCCAGACAAACCCTCAACACACTGTTGCCATGTGTGGCCTGCAGTAACTGTGTACAGTAACTAGATAACTGGTAAAAGCAAGTCTGTAGTGGTGAGAATCATGAGGGAACAGCAGTGAGGTTGTCCCTAAACTGAGCTGTCTTCATTACATTTTTAACTCTTAATTTGCTTGGGAAAAAAGCTTAAAATCCTCCACTCCTTTGAGGGAAAAACACAGGAACAGGGCTCCCTTCTGATGCAGCACAGTGCCACCATCCCCTGGACCACCTAGTAATGATGTCAGTGTCGCAGCCCGAGTGTCACAGCTCTACGCTTTCATGAGGCCAAACTGAGACCCCTAGTGCATCCTGTGGCCCTAAGAAAAGCAGTAAATAATTTCTCATCTACACACCAGAGCCCTTGGCAATGATGCAGAACGTACTCAGCCAATACAGAGAGAAGACTTCACAAACAGAACAAATGGTGGAGAGCCTAAAAAGGAAGGCGTAAAAATCAAAACAAAATAAACCAAAACCGCACAGGTTTTAAGCAATCCATTAAAATGCCAAATTTTCTAAAGTTCTATTACATAATACAAGGCACCTTCTGCATTTTCACTTAGACTAGCACAGAACCTTCATGTCTTCCTAACTGAGAATACATGGATTACTCCTGCCTCTGTACCCTCTTACTAACTGCGAATAACTAACCTGCACCATAATCCCATGTGAACAGTAGGAACACTTCCAAAGTTACAGCTTCTGTTTGGGGAAACACAACATCTGCCTTTCTTACATTAACTAATTAATTACATATTCCCTCCATCTCGTCGCTGACCTGATCCATTCAGTTGGTTGAAATTTTCTGTTAGTAGCTATTTACCAGAAATAAATTTATGAGTTCTCAACCCACCGTTAACCCCTGCTCAAGCAGTGTTACAATGCTTTGGGTTACTTAACCAACAATGATGATGTTTGCAATAAAATGCATAATAGTTCTCATTAAAGCCACTCAGAGGGCCATTAAGGTCAATCGCCTTCCAGGCACTGAACAGCTTCCAAGACCAGTGATTCTCTCAAAACTGAACCAATCTTTCCTGTTCACAGGGTAGCTCTACATTTCCTACTTCCTGGATCATTCTTAATGCTGTCTATGGTCTCAGAACCCTTGAACAATGTTACTTCTGTTTGTAACAAAGATTCATGCCTGTGGTGCCTTCCAGATAGATCTTGTCCGGTGAAAGCCAGAACAACAGAACCCCCTAATCCAAACACCTTCTCCTGATGCTGCTCGCCCAATTACTTGAGTCAACTCTTCGTTAACTGTAGAAAAAGAGGGCAGTGATGAGCACAATCCCTACCGCTCTGTGCTTTGAATTATATATACTCACATACGGTAATTAACCTTCCTAAATGCTCGGCTTAGTGTGCAAAAACATCAGGACTGACGTGCTTTCACAACACAGACAAGTCGGGATGCTATCGCTACAGGCGTCCAGGGTGACAAGAAAACAGCAGCCTGGAATCTACGTGTGATCACGGGGATGGTGGCTATGCGCACAAATAAGAAGTGCCTGTCGTGGTGCTGCAGTAGGGAATGCCTGCCTCCCAGGACGGCTAGAGCAATGTCGCCACTGATGTATACTCAGCGAGCACTTTACGCACCTGGGACTAAAAATCTAGGTATGGGCTGGGGATTTAGCTCAGTGATTAGAGTGCTTGCCTTGCAAGCACAGGGGCCTGAGTTCGATCCCCGGCACCACAAAAAAAAAAAAAAAAAAATCTAGGTATGGCTTCTGGAGCGCCCCCACTTGGGAAGGGAAGCACCACCACTTTTAGTCATGTTTAACAGGCATTAGGGTTTCCTAGACTCATCTTTGAGGCCCTAGAATTCCCAGGTTACACCAGGAGAACTTAAAAGGGTCGACAAAGACCCAGAGTAGTAACAGGGACCACACCTGGCCGCTCCTGCTACCTGAGCATGTAAACCGGAATTCAGGAAATGGGATCGAGACCACACACAACTGGATGCCTAAAGCAAGTAGAGTAGAGGATGCACGCAGTATTAAAGGCCGAGGAATACGCCTTTGCGATAGAGTGCCTGTTTAGCACGTGGGCAGCCCCGGCTTGGATCTCCAGCAACACGTGCATGCACACACACGAGCGGGGAGGATAGTAAGGAGGAAATCCATGGGGAAAAAGTCCTTCTACATTAAAACGGCTAGAGTCTCAGAAACAAAGCTGGGTATGGTGGCTCACGCCTGTACTCCCAGCACTTTAGGAGGCTGAGGCAGGAGGACCACAAATGTGAGGCTAGGGTAGGCAACTTAACTAAACACCGTCTCAAAAAATAAACAGGGCTAGAGATATAGCTCATTGGTAGAACACTTGTGGGTTCAATCCCCAGTACTAGAAAAAAATAAAAAACCCCACTCCAGTACATGAGGAATAAAATAGTACTTGCTATGCTATCAGAACAAAAGCCTTGTCAAGGCCATCTATCCCTCTTCTAAACCAGGCACTGAGGGCTGTGATTTGTCCAGGCAAATAAATTCGTTCCTCAGTCTCTAAAACAGTGAGTCAAGGAGACTGCCCCACCCCTCCCTCCTCATAGCCACCCAACCTACAGCCCTGAAGCCAGCCACCACGGCGGGGGCCTCCTCAGGGATGACACCAACTCTCCAGCTGCGATTCACGGCAAGGGACAAGGTGACGGGACACACCTGCATCTGTGTGAAGATCTGCGCTTTCTGGCACTCCTCCAGGCTGGGCCCGAAAGCGGCCATCACGTGCTCTTCGGTTCCAATCATCTGCACGATTTCCTGGTCGCTCTCAACACCCATGGCCTAGGGAGGAAGAAAAGATAGAAGGGTGCTGGCTTTGTGCGGACTCGCTGACATTTGCTTATGCTAATTCGCCATTGTTTGTGGGTGTTACTTCTAAGCAAAAGCTAGCTCTTCGCTCAGAAACGGGGCCATCTGGCTCTGGCAGCCACAGCCCTGGCTGCAGAAGAACCTGAAACAGAAATGTTGATTAGGAAGAGGAAAACAAACACTTGCAAGCATTTTCTGTGTGTGTACCACCTTCTAGAATGTTTAAATATTCTAAGTTTCATCATGCCAAAAGGAGACCAGGAGGCACAGTGGAGGGGCTGGTCATGATGACAAGGGCAAACAGAAAGGAAACGCAGCCAAAGCAGGCTGGATCCAAAAACAGGAGTTGCTGAAAATCAGCAGAATCCCAACTGGTTTTGTCACGGGATTAACTACTGAGAAGTGTCAAATCATTCATATTCATCTTAGAAGAATTTCCCTAATGGCTGTTTTGTCTCATTGTTCTAGAGGTATCAAACCACATTTTACACAGGGTTTAAGAGATGTTTAAAATCTAAGAACACACTTAACAGGTTTACGAAACCCACTTAAGTGTTTCAACATGGCAGCAGCCACGCGGGTCTCTGCGGTTCCCATATGGCACTAACGCTGCTCCTTCACACGTTTGCCTGGAACCCTGCCACGTCAAGAAACAGAGCGTAATCCTACTAAACCTCTCTTGGCAGAGTCATAATCTGCTTCTTAGAAGTTAGGGGAAAGTTAATGTCTGCATTAAAATTCTTCTTTTAGCTTTGCAGAGAGGACTGAAGCAGCAGATAAGGTCCAGTCAAGCATTCTTGTCTTGTTCTCAGCAGTCCTCCATGTGGAAGAGAGCAGGGAAAACGGCCCCCAGGTCCCCACGCAGGACATCAAGGGCACCACCTGCAACAGGAAGGGCCTCTATCTCACAGCCCCAGGTCCTGGTGTTCACAAACGCCAGCCACACCCTCGGAGAGCACAGCTCCCTCTGCCTGACACCCTCTTCACCTTAGCCTTTTCATTTGTGTAACACAAGACAGTGTGGCCAGGCCCTTCCAGCTCAAGATCCTACAATTCCATGTACTTGCAGCGGTCTGAATTCCACAAACTTGATCTGGACACTTTAGGATCAGATGCAAACTTACAGAACGTTTTGCAGATCTGGGAGGATGCTCGTGGTTTGAAAAATGTTCATAAATTCTTGGACACTCTATCCCCTCCCCCGGCCATGGGTTTAACTTAGTGACTCATTTCTAGGGACAAAAAGCGGAAGCGGCGGTGTAGGGCTTTGAAGGCTCACTTACAAAGATGCTGCAGCTTCCTGCCCACTCTACTGCCCAGCGGGAAGACAATCATGCAGTCCAGGGAAGGCCTCAGCCTGCTGCACAGCCCAGGGAGCCCTGAGCTTCCTGCCAACGCCGGGCCCTCCATGCCCCAGCCCCAGCACTGCTTGACCAGGCTGAAGTCCTGATGGTACCAACATCGAGACACAAGCACCAGTCCAGCAACTTTCAAATTCCCCACCAACAAAAACCATGTGGTAACTTATTACATAGCCTACCTGATTAATGCAATTTCTGAAATTAAATTTAATATTTGAACTTTGAAGAAACTTTAATGTATAATTTTATTTGTTCCAGAATGATTTTTTTACAAAGAAATTTTCAGGATAAAAATTCTTTTTTTGGTACTTTAATTTTTGCAGTCTTTTTACCTCTTACTTGATATGAAGAATTTATTTAAAAAGGTGCTAGAAATAAACTCTACTATTTGAAAACTACCAAATTTATTAAAATACTGAGCATTTCATACATTAAAGGATAGCAATTATAAATCCAGGAACAGTGCCTGTAATCCTAGCACTCAGAAGGCTGAGGCAGGAAGATCACCATGAAGGCCAGCCTGGGCTACATAGCGAATTCAAGGCCAGCCTGGACTATATAGTGAGACCCTGTCTCAAAAAAAAAAGAAAAAAGGATAGCAATTGTAAAAAATGATCAGTCCTATTTTTTAAAATGGTGACAAAAAACTAGGTTATTCTTAACTTAAGCACACTGAGTTGCATCTACTCCGAGTGGTACTGGCATACAGGTACAATCAGCTCCACTTTCTCCTGGTCTGCAAGAAACCAGTTATAAATACAAGCAGAGAATTTCTCTATGTGAAAGCTAATTAAAGTTAATTTTACTTGTCCATCTCTCAATGTTATATGGGTTTCAATGGAATCAAACTAAGAAAAGCAGTATCAGGGTAACTAATTTGCAGTAGAATCCAGTCATGTTCCTGTTAAATCTCTGATAATAAAACTCTTAACCTATGTACTTCTCTTCTAAGAGAAAAGCTGAACCCTAACAGAGATCTGTATGGGACAGTCGCTGACCCGAACACACACAACAGAACCCAGAGGGAAACAGCAGAATCTTTCTGGATTAGTTAACATCTCTATTATGTGATCTAAAGGCTGCCCACATTACTGCAGTAATTTATATTTCTGTAATCCCCAAGTGAAAAAGACTACAAACCTGATTGCCTACTTCGATGTTTAAAACTAACGAAAAAAATTCCCCCTCGCTTGACACACGGATTGTCACTTCAAGACGTCCTGATGGTGAATCCAAGTAGTAAATTTTGTAATTGTGTAAAATTCTCCAACGGGCTAGCATGGATCTGAACAGACTGTATAGGCCCCCAAATATGTCTAAGCTAGGAAACAAAGATATGCCATGCACATGGCAAATGACACCGTATGTGCAGAAAGCATGATTACTGCCAAAGCTTCGCTGCAAAAGAACTAAGATGTCCTCTATCGAGTCCCTGACATACAAGGGCAATAACTCAGTCAAGTTCCATCAGAAGTGCTCAGCTCCAGAGCCCGAGTTGGTTTTACAACTCTCCAGCCTTCAGTAGTCACAGATACAGATAAATGATATATTGCTATGGAAACAAACAAAGCACTCAACCATTTTGCTTTACAGACATAATTTAGACATCTGAGAACTATCTTTACATCGAACTCTTTGTACTCCAGATATCTGAAATCATTTCTACTAATAAGTCAAAAGTAAATGCTACATAATAACCTTATGAAAAAATAGCAGAGATAATGTGTTTTGGCAGAAGGTCGCTCGTAGTTTAGCAATCAGCAATAACACTGAACAAAATCAAGGGGAGGTGCCCTTTACAAAGTGGTGCAAAGTCTTCTCCTTGGATATCCAAGCAGAGGACTTTTAAAAACAGAAAAAAATACTAATGAGCAGAAGAGAATGGCAGGCACGCTGATGGAGAGATGTTGGAATAAGTGGCGTGAAAGTGGCAAAGGAGATAACGTTCTATGATACCTAATTATTAGAAATCACCAACTCTTCTCTACACCTATTCATTATTCCTACGAGCAGCCCTAGCAGACAATAAGAGACTGCAATGGCCCTCTTTAACTCTGGTTAAAGATTATAAATTTCCACATCAGTTGTTGTCCAAGAGACAACAGCCAGCCCCTGAAACTGGACCGTCCTTTCCCACAAAAACTTTCAGGCTACAGATGCCACCACAGTGCCACTGTGGAAGGCCTGGAATACAGAATGGAAAGTGGGGAAGATTCATGGGCAGAAGAACCTTTGTGGTGGTTCAAGTCCATAAATAAGGCTGATCCAGGTCTTGAAAAGCTTTATTCGTCATATTCAGACTCAGCATGGCATCTGGAAACCCTGCTGCTTCTGTCACTTTTAGCCAATTGTTGGTTACAATCAAAAACCATCAAGTCCTAATGACTGTCAAGGTCTGTGTTAGGGCCACACAACACAGAAAGAGAAATGATGTGCCTTTCCTGCTGCCCCAGTTTATCTTCCGCACTTCAGCAGTAAATGACTAAGGAAAACTGAAGAAAGGCATCTCTTTCAGGCACACTACTTTCAAAATTACATGATCTCACTGGTGCTCCACAACAACCCTCCTAGGTGGATTCTCCCTTCGTGGCTGTCCCAGACTCAGAGATCAGAGTTTGGGAAACCCGCCCAAAGTCTCATGGCTAGTCTGTGGAGAAGCTGAGACTCGCTCAGATCTGTCTGATTCTACAATACTGGACGCTCTGTGCTGCCTCCCTGCTGTGAAGTGGGAGAGAAAAAAGTGACCCATAGGACCAAAATAATTTGTTCATTTACCTGAACGAAATTTTAAAAAATTCATCTAAATCTATATACAATATTGCTTAGATTGGAACAGATACACTCTAGGAAAAAATTTGGCACTATGTACCAAGTGTTTTAAAGAGATTCACTTCCATTCCTAGGACCAGAGTGTGACAAAAGGTCATCCATGTGCATGCATGTGCATGTATGAAGACGGTCCTCCCAAGAGCTGCAAACACAAGTGGAAACCCTTGAGAGAACAATGGTAACCGATGTCCCCTATAGGAAGTGGGTGAAACAAATGATACCGCTGTTTCTACATGCCACTCACTCAAAACAATGGTGCACCTTCTGATTTAGAGACGTGGAAAGCTAGTCACAACTCATTTTTAAATATAGAATAAAACTGTGCATATTACAAAAATCACAGGAAAAACGATCTGGAAAATATATGAAAATGTAGCTATACTTTTCAGTGACTTAATACTTTTTTTTTTTCTTTTGGTGCTGGGGATCGAACTCAGGGCTTTGTGCTTGCGAGGGAGACACTCTGACCACTGAGCTAAATCCCCAGCCCCTACATTTTATAATATAAAGACTATTTTATATTCAGAAAAGAAAGTGTGAAATCTCAACTACTTACGCAAACTGTTAATTTATAGCCTATTCTATAATGTGACTCAGCTATATATATCTATATATTTACGAGATTAATTTAATCAAATTTTACAGAAGAAATTACCTTATTAAACTTTTGTCACTTAGACAAAAGGGGCACTTAATAACATTTTTCTGTTTTTTATTCATGCATGCAACTCGTTACACATTTTCCACATAATGATGAAACATCACACACATCATAATTAATTTAAAATTTCTGGTCTAAAGAAAGCAGTGCTATCCATCTTCAGGTGTTTAATTAAAACTTTCCGAGCGGGCCTTTCTGATGCATGGGAGCATACTGCCCTCTGCTGGAGATGTGGTTCTGCTCTGCTCCGTAACATGTTCTTTACTCATTACTACACATACAAGACAGTGTGTCCGATGAAATCCCTACAAGAAAAGCCAAAATTCCTTCTGCGCTTAAAAAATACAAACTTCAAAGAAACGGAAAAGAGTACGTGTATTTAAGAAGCCTCTCTGGGAGTTGCAGATTTAGCTCAGTGGTAGAGTGCTTGCCTAGCAGGTGAAAGATCCTGATTTTGATCCCCAGCACCCCCTTAAAAAAAAAGTCTCTCTGGATCCTTGCTACAATGGGCCAGTTATTATGATTATCATCATGATCCAAAGAACTCAAAAGCACATTAAGTTACACTAAACAGAAAGCTTGTCAGAACCTCCTTTGCACAACTGCAATTAGGTTAGAATATGGACATTTCTTGAGTTAAAGACCCTGACTTGGACACATCTGTCCAATGCCCAGGGCTGCTCCCACCTGACTTGGTCTGATTCTTCCCTGAATCCACTTCACTGGTAACGGCTGCTATGGTAAACCGCCAATCCCTACCCCACGCCAAAATTATCTTCCTTTTCACCCAACTTAGTTCATTTAATTCCCCCATCAGAGGATCTCTTCCTGTTTTTCACTGTGACTCCAAAGATATTTCCACTGTCATAATGACTGTTGAACAGCAACACCTAATTCTAAAGTAAAACTAAACGATGGCAAGTGAACATTACCAAGCTTTTAATTATCTGAGTTGTTTGATATCTCCTTAAATAACCAGTTCTTTCAATTAAGTGGTCACCAAGCTTCACTTTACACCCATGTTTAGAGTTGCTTATCATTACCCAGGGTTGCCCACTGACAACGGGGCTCAGTTACACCGAACTGGAAAACACTGACCCCCACTGTGGCAGGAACACGGGGTGAGGCTCCCGCGAGCCTGCAGTCGACCCGTTTTCCTCAACTGATCAATCCAGAACCTCAATTTATGTGCGCTTCTGTTTAAAGACACCTCACTTAATACATATTGTTAACAAATTCACACTGAACTCATCAAAAAGCTCTATCATTTATGCCCAAATATGGCTACCATAGTTTCTCCTCGATGTACGTGTCAGCTTTCCTGGCTTGGAACACTAGATACTCCTTCCACACTGAGCCTGTGGGTCTTCTTTTACAGCAAAACTACAAAAATACTAAAACATGGCCCTGCACAAACTGCCAAAGGAGCTGAAACAAGAAAGCAGAGTGTCTGCTTCGCCCCAGCGAATATGTGCACAAGTGACTACATTTCTGTGGCTCTGTGATGCATAGATCTGTGAATAACCACCAAGTACTATGAGCATTGATTTGGAGATACAAATCAATTTTAGCACTACGTGAATTCACAAATATGAATCCATGAACACAGAATGAACTGCATCGCATATGCCAATGATCTTTTGTTGCTTCATGAACTAAATACTATATTTAACTATTCATAGAATGTGCAGTGGATGGGCACTGAAAAGACTAGCACACTGATACACACTTTCTGTGGGAAGTGTCCTTTACCAACTATTCATGAGCTGAAAAAACATCAGCGGTAGACTAAAGGTTTGAATCCATGTAGAAATTCAGCAGAACCTAGAAGTCTGTAAAGAAAAAAAAAGAGTAACAAACATGGTCTATTCCCTTTGACCTAGAAAATTCCACCCTGCAAATTTTGCCTAATATCTTTGTGTAACATGATATTGTAGCAGTTTTGCAACAGCAAGGGACATAAACGTCCACTGACTGAGTACTGGTTAAATAAATGATGGTACACCCATAAAAAGAACAGCTTGTCAAAAAGAATACAGCAGGCCTACGCGTATTTCATAAAAAGAGCTAGGCACAAAACAGTACACACTGCATTTTCAAACAAAACCCAGACATACTCATTTCTTGGATATCAACATTATCTTGAAAGACAGACAAGAAACTCCGAATGGCAGGGTCTTAGCATAGGAGAACTACGTGCTTGGGGCTTACTCAGGACCACCGATGTTTCTGCATATTCAGATTTCTACTTTTTAAAAAGTGGTTTATTATTTTTAAAGATACATGACCCTCAGCTTGATTATTTTCAATGTAAAATACATCACAGGACTGACAAATAATCTATGCTATAAACCTTCCCATTTCTAGAATGCCTTACCTTCCACGTTTCTAATTACATGTGAAAAGAAAGCAGAGAGACAATTCTTTACAGTTTTCGGAGGAGAGTTGCAGGTTACCTTAAATATGATGACGATGGGTATGTCTTCAGACAGGGTGTTATGCCTCAAGTAGAATCGTCCTTGTTTCACAGCCATGTTGGTTCTACTCTTTTTCTCGTGGGTAGAGCTACAAGGTAACACCAGCAAGTTAAAATGCACTCTCACTCAGTAACATGAAGTGGCAATGATCGTCGATCAGTAAGGCTCAGAGATCAACAGTGATCAGCAAGGTCCTGTCTACTAAGTGCTTTTCAAACATACACAACCTCCTTCCTGCCTGCCACCACCTCTGTGAATATTTGAAACACTGTGATTCAGGGATGGCAAACCTTTCAGAGCTTTCAACCATACAGTTGGCTGTGGCACGCACGCCATAGGTTTGCCACCACTGCTATAAATGTTTCGTCAGCTTTGCGGTTACAGTAGAAGTCTGGGGGGTGAATGACCGACAGCCAGGTAATTCCATCCTGTGCAAGGCATGTATCCGTGGCCAAATTCATATGCTGCTGTTGAAAAGAAAAACCTCAAGATGGGCCTAGGTCCTAATGAGAAAACCATGAGGAAATCCATGGCTTTTTAAATTAATAATCCAGTAGCACATATCCAGTCTTGAAATACAGTAAAGCCAAAAGAAACTAAGAAATCTCCTTCTGCTGTCAACTCCATTAGTTACAAAATTCCTGATGAATTTAAAAGCATTTCAAAAGCACTACGCACATGGTCGTGCTAGGCTTCTACAGAGTGACACTAACTTGGAAGCACTGTCTCCAAATCACAAATGAGGAAACCAAGGCTCAGAGACACTCAGTAACTGCCCATTCCATGCCACAGCCAAATAGCTCTGCGATTCAAATCCAGGTTGCCCGCGAGATGATATCTCAGTTTAAACGCCTGGCTCCCAGTAAGCACTCAATAAATGGCCATTATTGTTAGCTGCCTCTCTGCAGGAAGAATGCACAGGACTTGGGGCCAATCAGTCCGTTGCAGGTTGTCAAGAGGAGCTTTACAGCACACTTTCACCTCACCTGTGCCACATGCATTTCATTCCCACAGCTCATCAACCTCCAAGTTTCAAATCACACCAGTTCAGTCCCCGATACGATTCCCTAAGCATGACGTGTAAAAGCGTCTCTCTCATGTCAGTGCAGGAAAACACGTGTACACAGTCAAAGAATGAAAAGGAACACAACACACTGAGAAATGCTTTTGTATTTTTTCTTTCTTAAAAGTTCCTTTTATGCTACAAATGCATAGAAAATCCAATTTAAATAATCACTGACTTGCAAACGATGTCTCACACTGTCACCACTGAAATCCCAGAGTCAATGCTGGGTGCTTACAGACCTGCACACACCCTCTACCGAGAGAAAGCCTGGCTGCTCCATCTGGTAAGGATGGAACGGCCAACGCTCCTGAGCGACACCCACTGCTTCCCGTACCTGGTCACCGAAGCTCCGACTGCCCCTTTTCTGTCTGCTTCCACGATAATCCTGTTCTTAGACAACTGCTCCTGGATAAGAATCACTTTTTCAACTCCTTTGACAATGAAGTAGCCACCTGTCCAAAAGAAACAAGAAAACCTTCACCACCTCATCTTCAGCTGGTGTGACCAAGCGAAGGCAGGAGCCTTGACCAGAGGTGGCCTCCCCATGCCGCCGGCACTGGTGACCGCTAAACTCGAAAGGCTGCTGACTCTGTGGACCAGAAACAGTGTCAGTGCAGTTTTGTACAAATGAGCTCACGATGTTAATGAGAATGCATCTCACTGTCTATACAGTCTAACCAACCTCTAATGCAAGAAAGCGAAAAAGAGAAATATGTTAAATAAATCAGTCTTCACATCTCAGAAGTACACACGTAACTCGCAATACCTGATATAAACCAAAATTTGCTCTGAGTGTTCTAACAAATCAGTGATAACAGTAGACCGAAATAGGTTCCCAAAAGAATATTTTATATTCAATAAAACATATAACATCATACATTGTTTTACACAATTCAGAGTAGGATAGAGATTTCCTTTTACCTGTGAAATATAAGCAAAGTCAAGGCAACCCACTAGCAGTCACGCTCTTTCTTGACTTCTAAGACCCTACGTCAACACAGCTCTAGGGAATTAGATGAAAGCCACGAGAGCTGACAGTAAATCAATGTGAGACGCGAGTTAAGGCACTAAACTCTAAATGTTAAGCCCGAAACTTTACAAAAGAAATTGCCTAGAAATATGAAAATATAATTTTTAAAAATTTAAACAACTATAGAAGAGCTTTTATTTTTCCTTTTTCTGCATTTAAAACAGCTTGAAGTAAGCTACTAGAATTTTCTCAGACCACCTGAATAGCAACTCTGGGAGACTGTTACTGAATTTTAAGCATACGACAAGAAAATATTGAGCAAAGGTAGGAAGAAAACACTAACGAAACATGGCAATAAATCAAAACTTGAGGGATAAAAATTGTAAATCTGAGACAAAAGAAGAGACAATATATTTTTAGAAATAGACTAACAGAATAAATCTGGAGGCAAATTTTCAGATGGTTTACAAACACAGTTTTATCAAGTTCATCATAAGACACAAAATCTAGTACTGTTTTGAGGAAAATAAAATAACAGCCACAGCAAAACTAAACTAAAGGGGTACGGAAAAGCAAAGGAAGAGATGTAAAACCAAGACTCACACATACCTGGGTCTAAAGGACATTCGTTGAGTTTAGCAAATTCTGCTGGAGTCTTCCCTGTAAGAACGCAGTTTGAACTTCGTAGCATTATGGGCATTCTGTTTAAAATCAAACAAAAGAGAAAGCTATGTACAGACTGTCACTGGCAGAAGCTGCAAAGTTCAAATGTGCAGGATCTGCACTTCCGTGTACCCGGCCAGGAAAGGCAGCGGAGCACAACCAAGAGCCAGGGATGCAGGAGCTTCCCGCGCATGCAGCTCTTCCAGTACCGATACTAAAATCTCAAAGACTTGCTTCCCTCAGCGGTGCACACAGGCATTAGTGGACGCAACCCCTCATGCACGGTGAGCAAAGTGACTCTTGAGAGCTACTTGGAAACAATACAATGAATCAAAGTGAAAGGAATGAGAGATGATCAGGACAAAGCAAAACGAAAAAAAAATGAAAACAGCTGGACATTGTTTCAATTTAAGCTTAATTTCAAAATCTTGGATTAGACTGAATAATAGGTATGACACAGTGGGACACAGAGTAGCTGAATTGGAGAGAGATCGGAAGAAATTATCAAGAACACACTTCAGAAAGACTAAGAGATGAAGATAGGAAGGGGACTGTGAGGTCCGTGAAGAACGGGGCTGAGAAGGTCTAATGTGCCTCTCATCAGACTTATGGAGACAGTGCTATTCAAAGACAAACGGCTGAAAATCATAAACCCTCACAATAATATCGATGCAAAACAAATAAAAAGAAAACTACACCTAAACGTATCACAGTCAAGTCACAAAACATGAAAGCCGGAGAGATTTAAAACCCGGCCAGAAGAAAAGGCAGGTCACCAAAGCAGGAAAATGACTAGGCACCGCAGCCATCAACAAATAACGGTGGAGAATACACTCACCTCAGCTGGGGGATTCTTTTAAATCATTGCTCAGAGTGAGGTCAACATAAAGACATTTTCAGAAAAAAGCCAAGAAGTCACTACTGACAGACCCTCACTACTGGAATCTCTAAAAGAATTTCATCTTTTTTGTTTTGTTTTAGGGGTTTTTTCCCCCCAGTTTTTATTTATTAGTTCATATTTGCAGTACATGATTACATTTCTTGTGGGAAGTTGACACACGTTCATAACGTATTTTGATTCTTTTTACCTCCCCTTTCCTTTCCTTCCTTCCCTCCATCTTCCTACTTCCTATTATCTACCTTTTATTTTAATCTTTATTTATCTATATTCTGAGTTTTTCATGAGACACAAACCATGTGATATTGAAGCTTGTGGTCTGACTCCTTTCACTTAAAACTATGGTCTCACAAGGCATCCATTTTCCTATGAATGCTTCAAGTTTATCTTTCTTTATGGCGGAGTAGTACTCCACTGCGTATGAACACATTTTCTTTATCCATTCATCTGTTGATGGACACATAGGCTGCTTCCACAATGTAGCTCCTGTGAGCTGGGCTGCTATAAACACAGGTGTGCATGGATCACTGTAATGTGATGTTGTCAACTCTTTCAGGAAGACGTCTAGAAGGGAATAGCTGGGTCAAATGGAATTTCTAGTTTTGAGGAAGTGCCACACTGATTTCTATAGTGGTTGAACTAGTTAACATTCCTGCCAGCAATGTAGAAGGGTTCCTCTGTCTCCCACAGCCTAACCAGCATTTGCTATTACTTGATTTCTTGATGACAGCCATTCTTTCTAGAGTAAGATGGAATCTCAATTCAACTGTAGTAGACGGAAAATAAACACTGAATGAAAGTCTTACATGTAAAAAAATGCATGGTGAGCAAAGAAAAAGAAAATCATGTATAAGTGTAAATAAATAGTAACTTTGTAAGGCAATAACAATTTCTAATTTATTGGTTAAAAAAATAAAGCAGAATTAAAAGTTGGCATAACAAAAGCACCTACGTCAGAAGAGACAGTTAAGGGTTCACCACTCATGCCGTGCTCATGTATGCCCACCTTCCTGACAGCCGTGAACAAACCTGCACCGCCAGCAGGCACTGCCTTTTTGCAATTTCTATTCACCGAGCAGCCAGTATGACCAATGCCAGGCACATGGTGCATGTTTATTGAACAAATGGATGTTTGTGAATTTTTGAGGTGGGAAAAATACTTGAACAGGAATTATGTGGACTAAGTATAAAGTCCAATACCAATGATAAACTTACAATAATGTGGGTTGTATCCATTTCTACAGGAGATTCAATACACTTCCCTAGTCAAAGCAGAGTCCACAAATGATGCTGTTATTTCCAAACTTATTCTGGGAAAACAGGTAACTTCTCCCTTAAATACTGCTACACAGAAGAGAGCTAAGCTTCCTGGAAAACTCAAAATCCACAGAGGATCCACCAACAAGACCAGCTCCAGAGCATTCAACTGTGTGTTCCCCAATGGCTTGGGCAGGAGGAAAGGAAAGTGTTTTCCTCAACTTTTGTTTGTTTGTTAGTTTTTCGAGACAGGGTCTCACTACATAGTTCAGGCTGGCCTTGAACTCACTTTGTCGCCCAGGCTGGGCTCACACTTATGGCGATCTTCCTGCCTCAGCCTCCTGAGTGCTGGGATTACAGGCGTGCAGCACCACACTCAGCTTCCTCAACTTTATAGATACACTTCCACAATAAGTAACAACTACAACTCTGTGCTAGACGCTGCCAGAAGTGTCTCACATGGGTCGACTCACATGATGTGCAAATAATCCATGAAATAGGGACCACTTCCCCCATCTCAGATGAGGAAATGGGCCAAAGGGAACTTTAACAACTTGCTCAAGGGCACAGCATGGGGCTGGGCTCCCAGTCCAACACCACTTCTCACCTGCCAATGGGTAAGGCGTTGCGGATGATCCTCTGGCTGCCTCGGGTGTACTCGATATCCACTGTGATGGGAGCAGAGTACGTCATGTCCCTCAGGCGGCACTGGAACAGAATCAGTTACTTCTCCTCCTCTCCAGTGAAGAAGGGGCCTGACCACTCCCAAGCACTGAGGCTCCCATTCCACTCTGATTTCTCCACCCAGAGCTGTAGGTGAGCTGCCTCATGGCCTTGAGGAGAGACATCCTGTACTGATCCAGCCTCTAGACACTGCTACGGTACCCTTGGCTCCACCAACCCAGGGATGGAACAATAAACCCAGTGCTGATTCTTTTCTCAGATCCAACAGCTCTCACATCTTTAAAGCAATCAGACTGCTCCTTGGAAAGTGAGTCCATGGAAAATAGTCCATGTGGCTGGACAGGCTGTTCACCAGCCTAAGAGTAACTTAAGTATACCTACGAGCACAAATCTAAACCATGCTTGCTTCTATTCTCCAAACACACTAAACTATATTACAAAGCTCCTCACTAAGTGATATGTTATAGCACAAATCACTCATCATCTGATTCTTTCTAATAATCTCTGAACCATTTGTGGGGTTTAGAAACTGGCAGTGCACGGTTTCATCTGACAGAATGACGACAAGCTAATGAGGCTGTTGCCTGGGCTGCAATCGGACACAGGAACCCCACTCAAAACTTCCAGTGACTCCCTCATTATTCTAATGGTTATCAGGAGGCTGATCGTTTCAAAAGAGAGTTTCTCTCAACACTAACCACATAATTCATAGTGCTGAATAATCCTCTCTGGCTTCTCCTGAACAAAAGATAAGTATCAGTACTAGCTAGGTCAGACCTCCTCCCTCAGGTGTGGTGAGTGTGGACCGTACTGCCGAGGTTCAGATTCTGGCTCCATCACTTAGGTTCCAAATCTTCCTGCCTCTCAGTCTCTTCATGTGTAAAGCGGGATGAGAATGATCGTTTTAACTGCCAGAGTATGAAGATGCGTTTTTAGCATAGTGCCTGCCATGCAGTACTACATTAATATTATCTCTATTCAGTGGGTTTTAACAGACTCATCCCTTCAAATGGAAATAAAATTCCACATATGTGATTTAAGAAAAAACAAAACAGGATCCACTCTTGGGCCCACGTTGCCCCGCCCCTCACTCGGCCTCTCTCCTCATAGGCAGGGAGAGTCCCTGGGGAGCCTGCAGCGGCACACTGCGGTCCTTTGCCTACAGACTGCCCCTGCCTGTTCACAGCTCTCCACAGTCAAGACTCCTCCAAGGACACTTTGCCCCCGCCTCAATCACAGTAATATCCAGATGTTTTCCCTGAAATCAGAGCGTAATGACAATGAAAAACACAGCCTCACTCTTCTTGAATTACTTCCAATACTTTGTCTTCTCCCTTCTCTGGACTCAGTATTATAGTTTAGAGGACAATTTCGAGTTGCCAATTGGTTGCCTAATTCTAGAAAAATTGAAGAGATCTAGCAAAACAGAATGTGGAGGAGGGAGAAGCCATTTGCGGCACATGCTCTCCAAAAGCCCACCACTCAGAGCCTAGATATCCCAATATCCCACCACTCAGCAACTGGCTATCCCAGTATCTCTCACTGTCCTTCAATATCCTTCATCTATCTACCTTCAGACCTGGTTCCTCTAAGCATTCAAGTTTGCAACCTCTGGCATCTGTTCCATGTGTTTGTTTATTTTAATCTCTTCACAAGAGTCCAAGCTCCTTGAGGAGGGATATTGTCTCACCTCTTATTTCAATGTTAATACATAAAATAGTCGATATGTTTGGTGTCTAAATAAAATCAGTATTAGTATTGTAAACATGTACTAATAAAAGTAAAAATTTCAAAATTTATCTGTGTAGACTGTCTGCTTACTTGATCATATCACCTATTCAATTTTACTTAGACAATAACCATTATGCCAGACACCTTACTTGTTCTTCAGTAAAGATCCCTGCACATTCCCTATTTCCTTAAACTTCACAAACCAGATGAATCTACACAATTCTTGTTCTTTCCTGAATCAATTCCAATTATGAACACTACATGGAAGAATCTGGAGAAAAAGCCAGAATCTGCTAAAAGCCAATCAAAAGGTCTCTGCCCACAGCCCTGTTCCGCATTGTGCTTTGCTCTTATCAGGCTGAGCTCCTCCTCCTCACCCTCCTGTTGCAGCCTGGCCAACCCTCAGACAGCCTGCAGGCCAGTGACCTCTGTGCAGTGGGGACTGCTGAGAAGCTGGACAGAGGATGTAAATAAGTGCACCTGATCAGTGGGTGAGAAGTAAAGAGTGCAGAAGTGTTTCCAGGTGGAGTGCACTACACGCTGGGCACTCATCCAGAACGTGTGGGATCATGGCGTTTCAGACTGTGAATTTGTCACGTCCTGGACTACTTGCAGACCTCACCAGGTGAGTGTCAGCATGTTCAGTTTCCAATCCTGGGTTAGAAACTGGCAGTCCGCTACATGAGTGCTTGTTAACTCTGGCTCTTTGTCCCAGAAGAGTTCCTTTTTAATTACCTGTTTTTAAATACTCTCTTAAGAGTATGTATCAAGGGCACACTCTGAGTCAAAGCAAACAACTTCCATTAAAGTATGGCTTGTAATTACCTCGTGAGGCGACACTGGTCTAGTTACATTGAAGCTTTCTTCAACATCAGGAAGCCCAACATAGATATTAAGATATCTGAAAAGCAAATTATGCCATTATCAATTATCTGCTTCAAAGAACACAGAAACAAACAAGCCATTTCCTTCTCAAATATCAGTATTATGCTGACAAATGCTTACTTGCTAAGGATGATGAATTAAAAATCATAGTTGAATACCTTCCCTAAGTGACAGTATATACAGCTTTACAAATGGGGGAGTATAATCAAAGTGTCTATCTGAAAATACTGTAAATCTCTAGAAAAATACTAGAAAGATGGCTCCATAAAAATGATACCTAATGAAAAACACAAAGTGGAAAATAGTATGCCATCATTCAAGGGAAAAAAGAGAACATAAAAGGGAAAATACACACTCCCTGGTGCCAAGGAGCCCCAGGAGGATAAAGGGGAGGCTGATGACACTGTGCCCCACAGGGATGGCTGGGGACAAGGCAGAAAGAGTGGGAAGGAAGGAACAATTTCCTGAAGGTACTTTCTTGTGTAAGTCTGACTCTTACCATTACACTAATGTTTCACATAACCAGAAAACATGCATAATTAAAGTCAACCAGGATGTAGGGAACCCAACAGATTAAAAGGAACAACAAAACTACAACAGAAGGGTAGGACAGAAAAGGACTAATCCAAGTTACAACAGAAAACAGAATTTTGATTGGATACTATGAGGCTAAAAACAAAAAGGATGAAGCTGGACACGGTGGTGCACGCCTACAATCCCAGCCCTAGGGAGGCTGAGGCAGGAAGATCACAAGTTCAAGCCCAGCGTGAGTAATTTAGCAACTTAGGGAGACCCTGTCTCAAAATAAAGAATAAAAAAAGATCTGAGGATGTAGCTGTGTGTGAAGGCCCCGGGTACAGTACTCAGTACTGGAGGAGAGAAGGACACATGTAAATATTGTATTCTAAGTAGTAAACTGCATCCTCACAGAGGTACATGTTAACAATCACACAGCCTAGGACTGAAAAATGTAAAAGTTAATGTAGATAATGAGATCCGGGTTTCTCACTCGGGGACAGAAGGTGCAAAGCAGGCCGAGAGAGGGGAAGCACAAATCTGTAGTTGGCTGGGGCTCGGAGATGCCAGTCCACATGGCTTTTAAAATAAGCACAAATGGACAGGACACAGAAATGCAGACATGCAGGCACACACATCTCAGTACAAGCACATGTATTTCCCAACTCTGTCTGCTGAGACCCCAGTGTTCACATATTGGTTAATAAACACTATTTAAAAAATAAAAATAAAAAAGGAACCAAGGCTCCTTGGAGAAATGGCTGATTCCCAGCCTGGGGCAGGGTGGACGCTGGATGGTGATGGCAGCATCCCAGAAAGTGAAGGAGCAGGTAGGTGAAGAAGGGCAGGGTTGTGGAGAGGACACGGGAGCCAGCTGAGGGACCCTCCCAGGGCCAAAGCCAGGGAGTCTGAGAGCAGAAGATGCCAGCACTGGGTTATAACTGCAAGATAAAATGAATGCCCACACATCCAAGCTCTCAGTGCATGTCCAGAGGGTAAATGAGGGGCAGAAGAGCTGCTCCTCAGCAGGAGGAATGACGGCGCAGACTTAGCATCATACCACAGTGATGGTGACAGATTAAAACCAGCAAGGGAGCCAAAGTCAGCAGTGAAAGTATGATGGAGAGAGGACACAGGTGGGCAGACACCAGATGAGGTCTAGAGATTAGCTGGTGCAGGGAGCAGTACTAACTTCCCGCTTGATGAGCATACTGTGGTTACAGAAGACAGATTAGAGGGGCCGGGTGAAGAATGTATGGGATTCTCTGTCCTGTTTTTGTAATGTTTCTATATATCTAAAATTATTTCAAAGTGAAAGTTTGTTTAAAATAGTTAAAACCTAATGGTTTCAGTAACTTCTCAATTATAACTACTTGTTATTAGTTTGCCAATTAAAAATTACATCTGAGCACTTTATAACTACCTTATTAAACAGATAAAAGAGAATGATTTTATAAGAATTTTGAGAGTGGTACATTCACTTTAGAAAATGCTGAACACAATCAAAATAGTAGGTTGAGAGCAGCAGGTTCCTTACTTTAAGTACCACATTGGGTCCGCGTCACTCGTGACCTTTTCGTTGGCTTTCATGATCTTCTTAATCTGCACAGAAAGCATAACATTAGCAAGAGGCCTGGCTCACGGACAGCCTGGCTCTGCCTGTGTCTGAGCTCCGGCGCTTACCTCCACGTTGATGAAATAGTTAAAGGAGTCTATGTGCTGCTTCACGAGGCCTTTCACCTAAACAGAGAACAGACGGGGTCACCCACAAACGACACGCTACCCGAGGGGACCGTCAAACTTCACAGAACCAAAGCGAGAAAGAGATCTGTGGACCGTGTAGTGTACAACCTCACTATGTGCTTTTGTCCCACGTCACCACTGTCTCCATACCCTCAACTTCTCCCTTGAGGAGCAATCTGAGCTTTGGAATTTAATGTAGTAGGGTTTGAATACATCTACTGACTCCCCATAAGCTAATAAATCCAATTACAAAAACACAGCAGCCAGGCGTGGAGACACAGGCCTGTAATCCCAGCACCCAAGAGGCTGAGGTGGAATTGTGAGTTCAAGGCCAGCCCAGACCACATAGCTAGACTCTGTCTCAAAAAACTGATACATACACATACGCGCGCGCGCGCACACACACACACACACACACACGTATAAAAATTACTGTTAATTACTGTGATGTATATATAATACACATATAAATATGCAGCACAGTAATTAACACCATCTCTTCAATTCCCAAAGTCCATTTTCTTTTTTATACTGCCCCCACACGAGGCCCCAGCAGACCAGACCAAACCAGAGAGGAGGTACTTGTGCTAAGTGCCAGGGAATCCACTGGATGAATACATCGCATTTTTAAAAAGCCATTCTTCAGTTGATGTCCATCTGCAGTGTTTCCACTTTCTGGCTCTTGTGAATCATGATGGGTTGGGGGATGCAGTTCAGAGCACTTGTCTAGCACGCAGGAGGCCCTGGGTTCCATCCCCAGCACCACCATGAAAGGAAGGGAAGAAGGAAGGAAGGAAAAGAAGAACAGAGGTAGAGAGGGAGGGAGGGACAAGAGCAAAAGAATACAGGGTGAAAGATGCTGCCGGGAACATCTCTGTCCTGGTTTTTGCCCAGGCTGTTTCATTTCCAAGTAGACACCTAGGAGTGGGACTGCTGGCCCAAGGTCACCGTGTCTAACCATCTGAGAGGCTGCCAGGCTGTTTTCCAAATGCTTCAGCTCCCACATTTTACATTCTCACCAGAGTGTGGGGACCCCATTTCTCCACATTCTTGTCAACACTCACTTGCTTTTCCAGCACAGCCCTCAAGAGGTCTCTCCATGCAGAGCCGACCCACACTCAGCATAAGCTCTCTGAACTGAAGCCCTGCTCTACATCACATGAGATTCAGCAGCTCCTCAGCACCCACCTGCCCAGCTCCTGCAGCCTGCCTGCTGGCACAGCTCAACCCTGCCACACCACCAGGTGGACTTCTCCAGCACCACGTGGCACCCTCACACCAACAGCACTCTGGAGCTCGTCACCTATGTGCCGTGCTACCACGCACGCAGTCTTTCCTGTCTCTAAAATGACCACCATCACTCCACCTTATGAGCAGGGATTTTCTCTCATAGTTCCCTGTGCTGCCCAAACCTAGCAGAGTACACAATTCCATGAAGTTAACTGGCAATAAAAATTCAATCTTAATAAAAGCTATGTGTTGACTTTTACCATGTGAAAAATAACTAATTATTGAATGTTACACACTTACCTTTAAAAATGCTGGAAGTAGCCTCCATTTTTCCTGTGAATCAACAACAAGAACATCAGAACTCTGCCAGCAACAGCAATGCCTTCATAAGGGGTTCTATTAATACACACAAAAATGGTTGTATCACACCAAACAAAACGAAGAGAAATAAAAAAAAAAATCAGAAGTTATAACCACTTCTATGGAAATTGTATACATGTGTATATGCAGATAAATATATGCATACACACAGAAAAATATATCACAATCTTCCCAATGGCTCAAGACTCCAACCTCTTTTCAAACTTCTTTTAATTCTCATGACACTTCCCGGGTGAGTGGGTGTCTTAGTCACTTTCTTTGTCGCTGGGACAAAATACTCAACAGCTATAACTTAAAGGAGGCTCACATTATAGCTACACATGGTCTGTGGGCTCCAGGCAGAGGCAGCAAGGCAGAAGGGTCTAGGGGAAGAGAGAGCAGGGCAGCCAGGAAGCAGAGAGAGAGGGAGGAGCTGAGGAGGAGATAAATCCCGCCAGGTCACGCCCCTGTGACCCCGTTCTTCCAATCTGGCCCCACCACTCCACAGCAAGTCAGCTATAAATGATCCAATCACCTTCCAAAAACCCCGCCTGTGAGTGCCCCAAGCTCTTGGGGACATCTGTGTATGAAGATCCCAGGACCTCAAAGGTTACTCCTCCCTCTGTTCTCTCGGAACCAGCTCCTGTCAGAGGCCCCTCCGGCTGCAGAAGGAGGCGCAAAATGCAGAGCTCCTACCTGCCACACTCTTAAGAGTTTGGAGGTGAGCAAGACTACTGCCTAAGGCGACAGCCTCTCTTCTCCTATGGCACCTACTGCTAGTGGGAACTCTGACAGATGGTTCCAGCTGAGTCTGACATCAGACACAGGACAGAGGTAAGATGACCCAGGACCTGGCAGCAACTGGAGAACCTGGCTTTTGCTCTGAAACACCTGAGAAACGCTTGAGGGTTCTGAGCACAAGGCATGCCAAAGATCTAGGTCCCCGGACTGGACCACTCTGACTATGGGCTGAGAGGCAGGGTCAGAAGCAGGGGCTCAGGCAGCTGTTACTGCAGCCAGCCAGGCTGGTAACAATGCGAGCAGGGAAAGCTGTAGGCTGGAGTTAGGGCCTCGGAGAGAAGGTGGAATCACAGCTCCACAGTTCCTGGCCTGAGCGACTGCCTGCCAGCACCACCCTGGCAGAGATGAGGGGACAGGAACTGTGGGGGAACAGCGGGCTCAGTGTGGAGGGGCTCTCAGGAGTTCAGTTTGGGCTACATTTGGCCTGAGATTTCCATCAGACACTGAGGCAGAAATTCAAGCAACACATGATCTGGAATGTGAGTAACAAGTGGCCTGGAAGGATAAATCAGGGAAACCGAGCAAACAGGTGGTGATTAAAGCCACATGAGGGACAAGATCAGCTAAGAAGTACTTAGGAAGCAGAGCTACATGAAAGGAGACCAGGACCACCCCAACATTTAGAAATGAGGAGGAAGATCTCATCCCTGACGGGTGGCCAGGGGAGGAGAAGGCACTCAGGCAGACCAATCTATGAAGACAGAAACCGAAACGTGGCTGGTGTGGGGAGATGGCTGAAAAGGGTCATACAGTAATTTTCCAGGTGACAGAATGTCCTATAGCATGTAGCAGGTGACAATTATTTGGGTGGATATGATGATGGAAACCAATGTAACCGAACACTTAGTATCTCTTTTTTTATATATATAAATTATATCTAAATCTAAAAGAAAAACAGAGTAGAATAGAAGGACACCTAATATTAGGTTGAACTCCCAAAATGTATATGTTGACTCCTGTGAGACCCTCAGAACGTGACTTGGTCCAGACACAGGATTGTGCAGATGTAATCAGTACAGAGGAGGGCACTAGGATGGGTACTATCTACACACCAGCTAGGTGTGGGAACACACGCCTGCAATCCCAGGACCCTGGGAGGCTGGGGCAGGAGGACTGAAAGTCTGAGCCTAACCTGGGCTGCTCAATGACTTAGTAAGACACTGTCCGTCTCAAAAATTAAAAAGGGTTGGAGATGCGGCTCGCTATGAAGGTCCTGGGTTTAATCCCTAGTGTTGAAAAAAAAAAAAAAAGAGCCCTGTAACTGATACACCAAAATAACATTGATAACTATTTGCCCCACAAAGAAATGATTAAGGGGCTCCAAAGCTTTTATTCTTCCTGCCAAGCTGCTACCCTATGAAAGCACAGAAAAAACACACCAGGCATGACTCATTCAACTAAAACTAAGCTCTTATCCAGGAAAAATTACAAAGAAAACACTAAAGTTGGAAGAGTGAAGTCAATAAACATTTTAGGGGAGATGGCATTTTTCACTCACCAAAAACTTAAGATTGCTAAGGAATTTCTCTAACACAGTACTGTCCAGATTAACCTGTCAGTTCAACACTGAAATTATAGCGTTTTCTTCACGAAAATAAAAATGCAAAGTGAATACTCAGCTAAGAACTGAAAACGAGCTGGGCATGGTGGTGCACGCCTGTAACCTCAGCACTCAGGAGGTTGAAGCAGGAGGATCAGTCAGAATTTGAGGCCAGATTGTGGTACACAGTGAGTTCAAGGCCAGCCTAAACTACATAGAGACTGTCTCAAAAAATAAAAAACAAACAAACAGAAAAGGAACTGAAGACATAGCAGAGACTAGGACAGTGGAAGAGGAACAAGTAACTACCAATGTTAAATGACAAGACAGCCAGGCATGGTAATGCATGCTTGCAATCCCAGCTACTCAACAGGCTGATACAGGAGGACTGCAAGTTCAATGCCAGGTTGGGCAACTTACTGAGACCTTGCCTCAGACTTTTAAAACAGGACTGGGGATGTAAATCAGTGGCAGAGCACTAGCCTGGCATGTGCAAAGTCCTAGGGCCAATCCTCAGTACCACAAAAACAATGGGGAAAAAACCCGACAGGCTACTATGGCAGTGGATAAGGAGACCTAATGTCTCCTAAGAGAATCAGCCATATCACAGATATGTAGAATTTAGTCCCCAAAGAAGAAGGCAAAAAAAATCCAGAAGAAACTGTGCGCACACAGTAGAAAAATCTCAAGGCTGGGGGGCAGGAGTGGGAAAGAGGCTGAAGAGGCAGCAGCGGCCAGTCCAAGGAAACAGTTATGAACAGGATGAGGACTTTAGTTACCCTATGAGCAGTGGGCAGAGACCGAAGAGTTTTCACAGAGAGCAACAGAACCATCCTCGTATTCAAGCTGACAACTCCAGGCACAGAGCAGAGGACGGACTGCAGTGGGATGAGTGAGAGCCAGGCGAGAGACGCGAGCAGACCTGGGCTGGAGGAAAGTGGGAAGGAGTTTTCAGATTTGTGTGTATTTGAAAAGCAGGACCCTTAATATGGATGCAGAGGACCAGGAAAAGGGACTATTATTATTCCTGATTCAGAACTGTTTTTCTACTTTCTTCACAGCTGTGCAAGCTCAGACAAGAAATGCACACCTTCTAGGCTAAATTTCTTAAGCTATCTGGAGACACTAGCCAGCAGTTAAATATGACCCACTCTGGAAGTCAGACTGACAGAATCCAAAATCCCACTCAGCCACTCGATAGCCTTTTAACACTGGACTAGTAGTTACTTAATCACTCTGAGACTCTTGGGCCAAATGACAGTGAAAAAAGTACTTGTCTTAGACGGTTAAATAACAAAGTACATGTTATGGATAAACAGAACCTGGCACGTAGTAGGTGCTCAATGCTAGCCCTTGATATTAACCTTCAAAGTCAAAATCTAGTATTGCCTGATGATCAGGAGTGTACTGCAGACACTCAGACTGGATCTGATTAACTTTGTGACGCTGCCAAATAATTACAAGAAGGTTCTTACAATCCAGTGGCTAGTCAAATCTCTTATTTAAACCTTTCAAAAGCATCTCAATACCTGAAGGGAAGACGTCCAAACTCCTTCGGATGTCTAACAAAACACTTTACAACCAGAACCTTGTCCTACGCTTCGTCTTTTATTCCCCTCTCTCCTCCTTCGCTCCGGGACCACCGAACGTGTTTCAGTGCCTCAGAAGCCTCTCGCCGTGGGGTACCAATACCCTTCCTTCCGCCTGCAGCCCGTCCCTGATCTTTCCCAGCCCCCGTCCTCCACGTCCCCACTCCATGCCAATGCTGATTTCGAGGCTCAGAGAGGATGTGTCTTGCCAGAGAAGATGTCAACGGCTGCACTTCGCCGGGCAGCTCACCGCAGGCCAGTTATCCTTGACTTCGAGAGTCTGATGAAATTATAGGGCGTCTCCGTCAGACAACAGGGAACTCTGGGGGCACGCGGGGTGCGTCAAATGTACTTGCAGTACACACGTGGACTCCGGGCTAAAAGGAGTGAGGCCATCTGGTTTTACTCCCTCGAGAACGTGGCTTACGCTCCCCGGACCCCGGTTTTCCCTACGAGCCCCTGGCGACATAACCGGCTGCCCAGGGCGGGTGCCAGGGCCGGTCTCCGCCGAAGCACTCCGGGCCAGAACCGGCTCCGCCCCGCGCCGGTGGCTGCTGAGGGCTCCTCTGGGCACCTCCGCGTGCAGGCGGAGACCGGATCGCAAGGAAACCCGCACGCACGGGACTCCGAGCATGCGCGGAAGGCGCGGCCCGCCCCTCCCGCGAGCCCACACTCTCGGGTCAACGCCTCCTCAGCCGCCTCTCGGCCGTTCCTTCCGCTCCGGGCGCCCCGGCTCTCACCTCTACAGTCGCGATCGGCGCAGCCAGCTGCTCAGGGGTCAGGGTCCCAAACTCTTCTGCTAGCACGTCCATGCCGCCCTCGACAAAGGAAGCGGCAGCAGAACCTCCGCACCTTCCTTCGCGGTCCCGAGCGAACGGCAGCAGCCTGGACCGCGGCGTACGACGCCCTAAACAGTCCCCGCCGCGCGCGTGACTCGGAGGCGCGTCGGAAAGGTTCCGCCTGCTCCCGGGCTCAACCCAGCCAGGACCGGAAGGGGCTGAGCCGGGCACGGGCGCCCCCTGGCGTAGAGCGCCCGGGCAATCCCAAGCCCGGCAGAAGACTTCCGGCCGGGTCTCCAGTGCGGAGACCGACAGCGCGTGGTGGTGAGAGAGCCTGTGCCACGTGAAACCCCCCGCCGGGGGCAGTGAATCCTGCGACTCCGCCCAAAACTGTGCGCGTCGCAGCGAGTACGGAGGAGCGAAACTTCCCAAAAGCCCAGGGACGGGCTGTTTAAACAAGTGAGGCTGTCAGGCATGGCCGGGTGAGGAGGCGCACGCCTGTCATGCCCGCATTGGGAGGCCGAGGCAGGAGGGTCGCCGTGATTTCGAGGACAGACTGGAATACATAGCAAGACCCTGTGTCAACACAACAGATTGAGGATACCTGGTTGTGATGGAATCATACACAGCGTCAGAATAACTGTGGGGTTTGGGGAGGAAATAAGGCCTAATAACAGGACAGCGTTCACAAGTACTAATGTAAGACCTGGGAGAAATCGCATGGAAAAGTTCATTACGAAAAGGGGACATTTGAATCAGTAAGAGAATCCAGTAAACGATGCTGGAATGGCTAATCAGCCATTTGGGAGAAAAATACTCCAAGGAAGATTCCTGTATGACTGAGCAGGGAGGTGCACGTCTGTCATCCTAGCTATTTGGGGGAGGACACAGGAGGCTGACAAGTTCTAGCCCAACCTGAGTGGTCTATCGAGACCCTGTCTCAAAACAAAAGTGCAAAAAAGGCTGAGCTGTAGCTCAGTGGCAGTCTTTGCCTGCCATGTGGCAAAGTTAAAATCCCAGTACCCAGGAAAAAAAGTCCTATATGAATTAAACATTTAACGTTAACAAAATCTTAAGAAAAAGAATAGAGGTGAAAACATTCCTATCATTGAGTCGAAGGATTTCAAAGGTGGCAACAAGGAAATCATAAAGGATTGGATAATAGAATTCTAAGCATGGTATTATGATCCATGAAAAGTTTAAAATTTTCTGAACACATTGTTAAAAATCACCATGAAAAACTGGGTAGTGATGCACACCCGTAATCCCAGCTACTTAGGTGGTTTAGGCAGGAGAGTGGCAAACTCAAGGCTAGCCTGAGCAGTTTGCCAAGACTGCCTCAAATTTTTTTTTTTCTTTTGTGGTGCCGGGGATCGAACTCAGGCCCTTGTGCTTGCAAGGCAAGCACTCTAATCACTGAGCTAAATCCCCAGCCCCAAGACTGCCTCAAAATTAAGTGTGAGCCACGTAGCTCACTATGAGGCCCTGGACTGAAAGCCTCCTACCAAAACAACAAAAAGCCCCACAAGCATGAATTGAGCTTTTAAACAATGCAAACTGGCAGTGAGGCATAGTTGTACAAGCCTGTAATCCCAGCAGGCTGTAATCTGGGAGGCTGAGGCAGGAAGAGTGGAAGTTCAAGCCCAGCCTGGGCCATTTAGTGATTAACAAGATCCTGTCTCAAAAAAAAAAAAAAAAGAATTTATATGTATATATATGGCTGAAGATGCAGCTCAGTGCAAAGGCCCTGGTTCCAATTTCTAGTACAAAAAAAAAGTTGGAAAGTTGGTAGAAAACAAAGGGTTGGTCTCCCTAATTTAAAATGCATTCATACAAATCAGTGGGAGGGCCCATTGAAAAAACAAGGCAAACAACACCGAAATTGTTCCACAGACGGTTTCAGCTGGGAAGATGCAAGCTTCTGGAGGGGGTGGTGACAGCCGCACAGCAGTGTGAATGTGCTCCGTGCTGACGAACCGTGTCCCTGATTCACTCATTTCCTTACTTACTTTTGGAGCACTAGAGATTGAACCTGGGGCCTTGTGAAGCAGCTAAATTGCCTGTGCTGAGCTCTGATTTGTAATACTCCTGCCTCAGCCTTCCAGACTTCTGGGACTGGAGGCACGGACCACCATTCCAGTTCATATACCATTTTTAAGGGTTAAAATGGGAAGCTTTATGTGTATTTTACCACAATAAAAAGTTGCAAAATTTTGTGAAGATTTTTTTTCTGATTCTTCCCTGTAAATGTGTAACACTTGCATCAAGTTAGTCTAATTGCTGAATTAGCTACCAAATGACGGTGCTTGAATCTTTAGTGCTGACAGACATCTGAAAGTAGGTGAAGTAGGTGAAGGAAAGAAAACAGTTAACAGCCCTTGCCCTTGAAGTCCTCACAGTTTGTACACAGGGACGCGATAATGTGTGAGCGACCCCGTATGAGTGAGCACCCTGTGTGGGGCCCGCCTGGAAGGGGCTGAGAAGCTGGTTTGCAGGCAGCCAAGGCCCCCTGGGCCGGCCAAGTGCACTGACTCCCTGTCTGGTCACCGGGAGAGCGCGGGAGCCTTCTCAGCTTTCGGATGGGGAGACAGGGGCCTGGCCTGCACCCCTGCATCTCCACTGAGGTCCCAGCAGCTGCAAGGCCACAAGACTGATGCAACAGGTGAGAATAACATTATTGAGTATCACATGCTTTCTACATCCTGCTTATGCGTTTTTTTCACTTTTAGTTTCTCTGGGGAAGTTAGGAGGTGTGTGCGATGGTCCCCAAGTCCTCCATGGCACAGCAGGCTGACACTGAGTGCTACCGGCCTTCAGAGCTCAGTTACCACAGTCCTTGCTGCACCCACCTGACCCCAGGTCAGGTCCCTGACTTCTTTCCCAGCCCCTAAGAGACTGGGTTTTTGAAAACAAAACGTCAGATACAGTCTTGTGATTTCTCGCACATCTTTTTCCTGGTGGTTTGAACAGGAGGAGGGCTGGCAGATCTCAGAGACAAGCATGATAACACGTGGCGGCCAGATGAGGAACCAACTGCTGCCACGGGGCCGGGGCAAGGGAGGGGCGTGGGTGAAGGGCACAGCAGAGGCAGCCACGCTGGGACGGGAGCATGTCAGTTTACTGAGTGTTACTGACTCTTTGCCTCTATAAGTGAATTCTCTACTTGAATAACTGGCTGCTGGGGCTATGTATGATGATTCCCCACTTGACTGGTGAGAGACCAAGGCTCACCGGTGCTTGGGAAATCTGCCCAGCAGAGGTAGATGTAAACCCGTAATTACCTGCCCCAGGCCCTCTTTTCATTCGCTCTACATAACACCACACTGAGAGCAGGGGAGGAGGAAGATGCTTCAATAGGGCAGGGGGAGTGTGGGCTTTAGGGTGCATTGTGCCGCATGCTGCAGAGGCAGGGCGGTTGTCACATGGCACTTGGCAAGGGACAGGTGTGTCAATGACACTAGGAAGATCAGCGGAGCTGGCCCACGTGGGCCTTCAGAACATGTCTGAGATACCAGACCTCACTCTGACAGCTCCAACATGCAGATAATGGAAACTGAGGAGGAAAAAGATCATCTCCCTTCTGGAAGCCTTGATGCATCAGACCAGAAGAAGGTATATACAGTCCTGGTTCCTGTGTGTAGATAAATTCGTACAGAACTAGACAAGACCAGCATCATGTTGAAGAAAGGGTAAGAGCAGGACACTTCTGTCCCAAAAGACAAGGGCAGAGGGAGAGAACATGAAGTCTCATTTCACAAGTCGCAAGGTGAGGGCAAACGCGGGAAACCTTTGTTTTCTGGTTTTGGGTTTTGAGACAGGGTCACACTTTGTAGCCTAAGGCTGGCCTCAAACTCACAGCAATCCTGCCTCAGCCTCTGAGTGCAGGCACCACCACCCCCAGCTTTGGAAGATCTGCCTAAGTAATCAGAGAACAGCCTGCACTTCAAACAAGAACTGGCTACTCCAAAAACCTGCCTTCCTCTGAGAAGCCCAGCTTTGTGTGATACTGACATAGGAATAAGGTGTGGCCTGACCTGGCTGGGAGGATGAACATGACCTTGGGGGAATGGCCTGGACCTGACTGATGTTAGCCTGGGGGCGAAATTCCAGTTGCCCCTCTTCTCACAGGATCCAGAAACTCTCACTGAGAACAGAATCCAGATAAATATGAATGGTGCCACGAGCTCTGCCCTTTTTCTTCCTAGGGCGCCTCTGGGGGGGACCTCTCCCTGCTCTCTCCCATGGAAGATGAACTACTTTTTGTCCCCCTCATCCAATTCTTTGCTTAAGGAGGGGAAGAACCCAGGAATATCTGAACCCATCCGATAACAATACCACCTTGTAATCAAGGGCCAGTCATGCCTCCAACAACAGCCAGCAGGGCGGAAGTAAGGGAACCAGGACACCGGATGTGGAAAACTTGCCCAGCACAGGGGACAGTCCACACCGACTAGTGCCATATCCTCTCTCGGGCGTTTTTGGTTAAGACACCCGAAGGAAGGACAGGCCCAAAGATGAGAGGCAAATGGATGCCAGGCCGACATCCGGTAGCGTCACAGTAGAGACACACTCGCCTGGGTGATCTAAAGGGCCTTACGGCAAGTCGCTGAGAGCACACGTCCCAGGACGCTAACAGCTCTGTGGCCTGCAGCAAGTTCCTTGCCTCTCCGGTCTCCTCTCTGCATCTGGAAAGCATGGCAGAGGCTGCCTGCAGGACCAGCGCGCCAGCTTCTCCGGGCCCTCGGGCTTCTCACCGGGGAGTCTGCGCGCCGGGGGCATGTCACACAGTCGCGCGCTTAACCATCATCACATCTGGAAACACTGAGACCCTTGAGGCTTGAAAGAGATTCAGGACGAACCAGCCCCAGTCTCTGTAAGGCGGCTGGCTCCATCGAGCTGTAGGGTTCGCAGGCTCCACCCGACTCAGCTGGGAGGTAGCCGGGAGACAGGTGAACACCAGGTCGGGTAAAACCAGACTCGGGGAGATTAAAAGACTGGCTGGGGCTCGCGTAGCTATGAAATACAGATGTGAGCCGGGTACAGTGGCGCACACCTGTAATCCCAGCACTCGGGAGGCTGAGACAGGAAGATCTCAGAGAGACTGAGGGTAGCTCGGGCTACACAGTGAGTTCCAGGGTAGCCTGAACAACATAGCGGGACCCTGCCTCAAAACCCACAAAAAAATAAATTTCTTTTGACTCTTTGTCCCACACCACGTTCACTGAACACTGAGTGGAAGGTTTTGGAACTTAAGACTCCTGAGAGGGAGGCTGGAGTTGAACCGCAAGACGGTCGCAGGAAGAGGGAAACACGGCCGAGGGCAGCCGCGGAGCCCTCCAGGGCCCGCTCCGGCTTCGCGGCCCTCCGCCCGCAGGCCCGCAGCTCCCGCCTCAGCGCCCCGAGTCGGCGTCTCCCGCCCGCGCCGCGTCCCCTGCCGGGCGCGTTTGCCTCCCGCTCCACGCGCAGGAGCGCGCCACACCCACCGGAAGTGCTCGTTGCCGGGGCAACCGCTCCGGCGGAAGTCCGTTCCCGGCCGCTTCCGTGTCAGTCCCAGAAGCCTTCGCGCCTCCCCGGCCGGCTGTGCGCTCGCCTGCGGGCTGCGCCCTCCTGGGCTCTCTGCAGAGTTCCTCTGCACCCTTCATGTTTTAGCGCAAGAGTTATCTTCCCCATGCAGTCAGTCGATGATTTTTTCCCTAGCACTAATCCTACTTAACTGTTCAGAAGTTTGTCCTTTTGACTAGATTATAATCTCAAGGATGGCGTCTAACCTCCTGTGTATCACAACCCGGCTACTGCTTGGCACGTAGTAGGCGCTAACAGGCCACTGCCAGCTGAATGAATGAACGAACGAAAGCAGTCTGATGTCTGTAGGGCTCCAGGATCAGCCTGAGAATCGATCACTCTCCAGCAGGGTGGCGGGCCTAGAGCTCACGTGCCACCGCGGGCTGTTCATATCCTCGGAAACTACAAAAGGTTCGCCATCCCTGCTCTAGCACCACCCCCAAGTCACCCAGAGGTTAGAAAACGGATGTTTGCTATTCGAAATAATTTTTAATGTTTTGAAATTTAGTGCACACAATACATGTTTTACCAGAAGATGAAGATGTGTGTTTGATGTTTAATAAAGTTTACATTACAAAGCAAAACTATGTTAGAAAAACATCCAAAGTAGAAGTGAAAGTAAAAACTAAATAAACGACATGCTAAGGATATGATTTTAAAATTCTCATAAATGGGGCTGGGGATTTAGCTCAGTGGTAGAGCGCTTGCCTAGCAAGCCCAAGGTCGTAAGTTTGATCCCCCGCACCCCCCCACAAAATCCTCATAAATGTAGTTTCCTAAATCCAGACTTGAAACAGATTTATTTTGCCACTTAAAAAAACCCAAAATGCCCTTCATTTTAAACATATATTTTTTAAAAAATGTTTGCACATTGTATTCCTGCAGTTTGCTGCAGTACATCAAGTATGTCGAGTGTATAATGG